>JAGDQP010011206.1:0-21398 GCA_022664845.1 Lepisma saccharinum
TAATGATGTAAAATCAGAGCACTGCACGTACCTGGCGCACGTTGTATTTGTTTTAGGCCAGAGCCGATTTTTTCAGGCAGGGCAGTAGTCCGAAAATAGGGTACTCAAAGATCTCAGGCCGCAGCCCGATTTAATATTCTAGCACAAGAAGATTTTTCGGGTAACTTAGGACCGACTTCCATTTTCAACATCAGGCCGGAGGAAAATTTTGTCTTCTTGTTTTCAGCGTGTTCGACCTGAACCTCTTCAAATGGTTTGTTAGAAATTAAATCTAAGGAACACTCAAGCGTATAGAGATGCTTGAAGTGTCGTTGCAATGGTCTTGGCTAAACTAGGTCAGGGCCGCCAGAATCGTCTTGATTGGTGCAGTAATTTTGTTGCCAACCCATTTTTAATAAAAATTGTTTCCATTTGGTGAAACCTAGCTACGTCAAACTTTGCATAAACATTATTAGACACTATACAAAATAACACTGAATATGTCTCCAAGCATCCCACTTACCAGTGCTGGGAACCTATTTTCTGTAAAATGGACATTTCCGTTTTCCCCGTCCTTATATGTTTTGCAATTTGGTTCTGTACATCAGATTAAGTAATATATATTGTTTTTGAAATTTCAGCGCTACGGTTTTCCGTTACGTAGAAATATAGCATGAAATACTGAGAATTCAATCTCCTACGTCATACAACGAAAATCCTCCTCTGATTTCCGTAGCTATATGTTTCTCCCTATGTTATGTTCCTTATTCAGAAATTTGAGGACGAAATAAAAAAGAGAAAACACATTCACATCATCACTTAACCAAATAATTAATGTACAAATCTGCAGAACATATTTCAATAAGTTAAAACACCAAAACATGTTTTCAATAACATAAATTGCTCCAAACAATAACAGCAGCCAGTCTTAACTTGCAGTGCTCTTCTAATCACTGGTTTTTATCACTTTTGATATCTTGAAAATTTAGAGCAGTTGGTTAACGCATGCAACTTTTAACACTTTTACCTAAGGCTGTTCGAATCGTATCAAAGGCCATGTTTTATTTTACTCCACGAAACGCAAGAGTAATTTCAATGTAATAGATTCAATTTACTTTTTTTTTTCTTACATGCTTTCATTATTATTTTTTACAATGACATATTAAAATTATCCAATTATATTCACGGGCTACAAGTGGTACGTTCAATTGTTAACAGATGGCAGTAACGAGCACTATTAATTCATGTGCTTTTAAGTTCTTGAAAAATGCTTTACTAGCATTCATTAAAAAAGTATACGATTGTCGAACGTAAAAACCCACATTTATTTTACAGAAAAAATAGGTAATTCTTTTTAAATACAAAAGTTCTAAAGAGCATTATTAGAATATATCTTATGATTTAATCATGATAAAAGAGCTGCTATAAATTAGTGTTGAAGCTACCAAAAAATATCAATATCATAAAAAAGTATTAAAAGTAAAAATCAATTTTAAATGAATAAACCGAACTAAATGACGTGTTAAGGCATACAGAAACGCTATTCACCACTTATACTATTTCTTTAGATCCATTTTTGCTATCTCTTTTTAAACAAATCAAATACCATCTGTATGTTAATGACAAGCAGTCGGCAGACTGATTACGTCATAACATGGCGGCGCTCGATTAAGCGCAAGGCTGAGATTCTTTTGAAGCAAGGCGTTATTACTCTTGATAGATTCATCACAGAAAGAAAAGAAAATGTTTTCCGTAGTCTGCTTTAACAAAAGAATTTTTTATTGCAATAAAAAATACTACCGGAAATGTCCATTATCTGTTTAAGTTGCTTCCATTATTTTATACGTAGGAGCACTAAGCTTGGCATGAACATTTTACGACATAATAAAAAAAATATTGTAGGCGTTCCTTCCCTAAATACTCCAGTTATCGGGGTTACTCACATATTTTATAAAAATAATTGTGTCTGAGATGTTAAGGAACCAGCAGAGCCTTGGCGATTGTTAGAATCGCATCGCCATCTTGTGTCAGTATTAGAATGTACTTTGGCAACCATGCTGATATGAGAGACTGGTTGGAAAGTGTTTTACCTACAACTGTATCACTCATTTTCAAGCAAGGAGAACAAAGTAGTGAATATCAGGGAAAATTGACATCTTCACTGCACGCGGTAATTCAGGGACAAATCGTAAATGAATCCTCTCCCTTTTACTATTTTCTTGTAATGAACAAGGGACAATCATAATTCGCACTTTAAATTTCTGGGTTTTCAGATTCGGCCAACGTTTTCCATAACCATGCTTGAACGACGATTGATGTTTTGTAGGTTTTGTTAAAATTCCCAATATACAGGGTACAGGGTGCTATTTCAGTGCAAGAACGATGCCTTTATGTATTGTTTGTTACATATGTACACGTATTTTAATAAATTAAAAATATTACTGATAAATGGAGAAAAACATACTATTTTTTACTTAAACTGTAATTTTTAGCTTACTTCTAACAACCATATTTAACTTCAGAATTTATTCCATTACGTGGTTATGATCGATTCTATGATTGCTGCTTTTATATATATATATATATATATATATATATATATATAGAACTTCCCCGCAGTTGTCTAATACCCCCGGAGCGACAACATGGTTTTTCATACTAAGGTCCCCACTACCAAACTAAAATCTCTGACTTTCAGTGCATACTCAGCGTTAGCTTGTCTATTTAATAGATTGTTTTTCGCAAAAGTTTGAATTCTGTTTTTGTTGAATTGGAGATTTTTAAACGCTGGAGAAATTTAGACATCGTTGCTTCACTTTCTGGCATTCCTAACGGTTTCTCGTCTTCAATTAGTTTTTCCTTAGTAACAGTTTTGATTTGATATTTGTTTTTGGCTTTGTGATACATTTCTAACATAGCGTATATGCGATAAACATTGAGTTGGTCAGTGCGTATAATACAAACTATGACTGCTTTCGAATAGTAGAAATTTCTAAGTCTCGTGAACAATTTGTATTTCATTTGGGGGAGCGGCGATTTTGTATGTATATATTGGGCGCCTACTGATGGTTTCCGGTATGCTCTAGTTTTGAATTCGTTGGTGTAAATTTCGCAATTATAAATGTTGAATTACTCTGTCTTCAGTAATACTGAAATGTGTATTTCTGATTTCCAAACAAATATTATGCTTTTTTTTTTTATATATATATATATTTAGGTCATTAGAAGTTAGTTCCTACAGCAAACTGCATTTTACACCATATTCGTAACAACTTGTATAACAACAAAACCAGAGTACCATAAAGTTTTTCTTTTTCATTCCACATTCTTGAGTCATTTAGAAACTTTTTTTGTTGTAGCAAAGAACTGGAGGCAACGTAAGAGAATTATAAAAATTTGACGACATTGATTTGAAGACTAAACCCTAAGGTAATAGTTTTGAGAAACAGGGAAGTAGTTATGAACTAAACACTGCATTATGCGTATGTCCGAAACTTCTCTGTGCTAATCCTGCAAGTTTCATTAGCAAAACCACAACTTCGAACTCTTGTATTATTTTGGAACATATTTACTGCCCTTTTCTTTAATTACTTCCTCCTGACGCGTACGAATCGGGTGCGTAACAGTATTTTTAGATTATTTTCAGGTCTTTGTTTTAAATAATTATGTACGTCTCTTTCGTTCTTATGTGTTAACTTTTGTACAATTATATTTTAAGGTAACCAGAACAGAGGAGGTGATTATGGAAATTATCAGAGAAAGCGAAATGGTAATGGAGATAATCAGTCAAGTGGTGCTGTTTATGATGGTCGTCGTGAGCATGAGCAAGAGAGAGAAGATGATGGACGAGATAGTAGAAGCAATAGGGATAGCAGAGAACGTGTGTCTAGTAATAATGAATGGTTTCCAGAGAAGGGACGATTCAGTGAACGCCCTGCCATCAATGGCACTGAACAATGGAAGGAGCGTGATAATCGTGATTTTCGCCCTGGTGTTAATAGGTAAGCTTAAGTAATATAACAGAATTCTTATGGAACATGTTTCTTTGGTATAAACATGCGAAATTATTGAGACTTTGTTCTTGTGAAGCAAGATCATAGTATGAATGATTGGGTAGAACAGTATAGTGAAACGTTTTGTACATACTGGGAAATAGATAATCCGGGTATAAACGTTCGATATCCAAGGACGGATCGTGGTTCCAAACAACAAGTTCACGATACCCACTACGAGCCACTCAAGTGAATAGAGGGAACAGAAGAGGCAGTTTCCATTGCACTATTCTAAGAATCATTTTATTCGAAACTCGAATGAGGTCTCTCTCTCTATATATATATATATATATCTTTATTTACCTGTGTGTATGTGTGAGAGAGTTGCAAGAAATAATGTAGAAATAGAAATATTTAACATCGTTAAATAACCTGCTATTTGAGGAAGACGAAAAACAAGTGGTCCGCCAACACGAATTTCAAGACTACGATCTAAATGAAATGCTAATGCAGGAAATCGTTGAAGATTCCAGCGAAATTCCAGTCTGTGAAAATGGAGGGATTCTTGATACATACCTTGTTATATAAACTTGAAGGCGAAACAAATTTATCTGAATCTACGTACACGATCGGAGCACCTGCCACTTCCAACGAATCCGAATAAAGTATTGACCCTAAAATTATTATTACATTCGTAAACACTCGGTTAATATTAGAATCACGAAATATACAGGGAAAAGCGCAAGAAGCAAGAATGGCTAAACGAATCGAAAAAAAGGTACCAGTCAGTGCCTGGTGGCGGGCATTCGTGATCTGTGTAGTCAAAAGTTCTGTTAAATGATCCTTTTTTCAAAGAATTCTCTTCGTTTGATAAATACTGAATTGTTGTATCATTTTGCTTGTAAATTCTTTTCAATTTTTTTTTCGTTACAGAAAGCTGTAATACGAAGAAACGTTACTAATGTTATAGAAGAGTAAATTTATCTATTGTAGAAAAAGGACGAAGCTTCCAAGAAAAAGACCACGTTGTTAGAATAAAGAACAATACATTCTGTTTTATTAAAACTGTGTATTTAAAACCAATAAAAATTCTGAGCGTATATGTAGGAAATAAGGCTGACTGTGTATTCTTGCTTAAATGCCTTTACTCGATCTTGCCTACTCAGTTGCGTCGCGCCTGGCAGAAGAAATTTAACGAAAGTCAGTCGTTGGCGTATCTATAGTGTTTTACCTACTAGCGTTTCGAAACCATCCACTGGTATAACTAGAAATGTTCCGGTAAAATATTTATTACCAGTTTGTCTTTATTTAAGATTGGGACCATACAACCACCGAGGCTCACTGTTGTTTCACTACAAGATTTAATTTTAATACGTGCACGAGTCATGTGTGTGTTCAAGGAACTCGTGGAAATAAAGGGTGCTTCAGAGACTTATCAACTATGCACTTGGATAGGCATGAACAGGCACGCTAACATCACATCCGGATTGATTCGTTGCGGTCTCGTTAACAAAAGTCAACAAATCAACAATTTATACGAGTTTGTCAGTGTTAAGCACGTGGAGCCATTCGCGTACACACGTATAGCTATAGTCAAGTAATGCTCCAAAAACAACCAAATTACTTGATGTGCACTAAAGGCTAATGCGACCCAGTCTCCGATATTTTCGAATAACAAAAGAATACCAAGAAAAGAATACGGAAAACCAGCATTATCAATAAGCTACAATTATACGTACTCATCAATCTACATTTCTAACTACCATAATGAGTGTGCTTTGGCTTTCATTTTCCATATTTTTTCTGTTACTCATTTTCTGAATGACGACAACTTAATGCAACCTCAGCAGTTATTCTATAATGTTCGCACGAGGTTTGTTCAGTCAAGGAGTATTTAAAGTCGACATTAAACTCATCGAAAGGGCAGTTCTGAGCTAGTGCTAGTGAATTTTCGGAAGAAAGATAGTGCTAAGAGGATGACCTCGATTCACATCGAGTGAAGACTCCAGAGAATTTGACATCTGTGCCTCCGCGCACCGACACTCCCGTTATTTCTCAGGTTTGTTTCTGTGGTAACTTATATGGTCATCCTACATGAAAATCATTCCAGATCTGCCAGAAATCATGATAGTTCAGTTAGTTAAACTTGGTGTTTTAATTTGACTGAGTGACTAATCTTTGTGTATTGTTCATAGTGCGGGAATAACTCCCTTTCACACTGAGCTTGTCGCGCTTGGGTTAAAGTGTATGAAGTATATTAAATTCTTGCAGTCGTTATCTTTAGTATTAAACCAAGATATTTGCATACACCAGAAATACTCTTTAATACTAATATAGCAGCACGTAATTCTTCTCCCAATCAGACAATATTAACACAACCAGTAAAGCTAAACATCTTCCATGTAAATCCTACTTTACTAGAGTCTTAGAATACACACATCAGATTACTAGTTCCCTTATTCATTAAGTCGAACGTATTACATATGCAAAAACAATGTGAAATTCAGTCATAAATTTCATGAAACAGTGTAAATAAAAAGAAAATAAGTTTAGCTTTCTTTCGTCCTCTAAATTGTCTAACAATTTCACTGAAGGCTTCATCCTAGATAGTATGTTTCAGTGCGACACTGCGGCGTATTTTTCAGTGTATTTTTAAGTTCGTGATTTCTCCCCCTTGAACCCTAAGCTTCTTTTATCGCCGTCCCATTTCCGCACGAAAATCTTGATCTATCACATCATTCGGAAAGATAAGGGAATTGAATCTAATAATCGTTGATCGATATTGGAGTAGTGAAAATGCCTTTTACTCTCCCGGAAAGCCATTGTGATAAGAGGCAATGAGAATCACAAGGAACTCCAGGAAGAGGCAATAGGTTGCTTGAAGACCATAAATTTAGGTGTTTGGCTCACTTGTAGCGTGTATGCCCCTATTGCACTGCTTTTTCTCTTGGGAATCCGGTCGAACACGCTGACCACGTCAGTGATAAGTCACAAACAGTACCGGAATATAGTGAAGCGCCGGTAATTACCGTACCGGAACAATGAGTGTGAGAAGTTGCATGTGTCATCTGATTTCATGACTTTTTTTTTTTTGTTTCACTCCAAAATCACTGCAGTCATGTCATGTGTGTTTTTGAATTCATGTTGGTCTTTCAGTAGACGCAGCACGTTTTTAAATTTTCTGGTATTCATGCTTTGTGTATTTGCAACAGGGACCATTGGAATGATTCACGGGGAGGCAGTGTTCGAAACAGTCGTTGGCAAGAGCCACCGAGGAATGATCGACGTGCTAATGATCGTTGGACTGAACCACCCCCACAGAGAAATGATAGATGGCAGGAGCCCCAGCCTCGCACAGATAGATGGGGAGATCCACCACCCCGCAGCAGCAGATGGAAAGAACCTAGTCATGATGATTGGACAACCCCATTGCAGAGAGACGAGCGGATGGAGCTCGAATTGTTTGGTCAGGGAAACACAGGAATTAACTTCAATAAGTACGAGGATATACCAGTTGAGGCTACAGGCGAGAACGTTCCTCCACATATTGCTTCAGTAAGTGTGTATAAGTGTCAGTAACCACTGCTCGTTTTGTGGTTAAGAATATTGTGTATATTTAATACCGTATTTACTCAATCGAATGCACACCATGATTTCTACCAATCCCAAACGTTAATGTACCTCTCTTAATGTGGGAGCATGTTGAATTACATTTGGTTGCTAAATGGAATTACCAACAAAATAAGAAAAATTTGGATTTCGCACTTAACCGGAATTGACATACATGGTGGGTTTCACCAACCTTCGTTAAAAATTTAAAGAATAGCTAGTTAACAAATGTAATTAATTTTTTAAGTTCCTAAAGTTTAACAATTCGGTAAATTATTAACAAAGTTTGGTTAAACTACCAAAAATTTGGAGACGTATGCAGGCATTTTTAGATTTTGTACTCTTGCTATTATTCCCGAAAAAATATTGAAATTACAGGGGAGACAAATATGAAAAACTTTTCGCAAAATTTGTAAGAAAAAAATCCGAGACTTGCAACAAAGGTCAGTTCAGAGGAAGAGGAGGAGTATTATTTTTTGCAGTATAACAGCATACTGTTATTAATATCTGCATCTGATATTACAGGCACATGTGCATTAATTTGAAACAATACACAAACAAAAGTTATATATGCATAGAATAATCATGTGACAAACTATTATATTCCTGGAATGTCACGAGGAAAGACAAAATCTCGTAACTCTCGAAATGAAGACTATCATTTTGTAACATTGGCCTAATGAATACTGATGATAGTGTTGTATTGCAACGCTCCCAGTAGTTTAGTAGATAAGCTTGGGGTTTATAAACTTGAGATTACCATTTGCAAGAATGTTCTTAGGATGCATAATTGTCGCGTAGGAAAATTGTCAACAATGTAAAGCATATAATATCTCATGATCTAACCGACCTTCTCCGGCTGCGTGCCAGTGAGGCTATAGGCTGCCCACCTACCAAATGTTATATCTTAGTTCAATATCGGGGGAGCAAATAACTTACATGTCTCCGTCTACCTATTGCTTCAGATGTAAATAGTAAATCAACTGAGACCCAGGTCGGAAATTTTGTAGGCCAGTAGTCCATAGCATCATCTGCTGTCGTACTATTGGATCTTATACGTTTTACAGAGTTGCTACTTGAACAATCTTTACCCCTTAATTGCTCAAAGCATCACAGTAAAATTTTGCGAAGAATACTTTTTCTCCGAATTTATCAAGGACTAGCTGATCTCGATGGACGCATTTTTTTTTCATTCATCCTGAATAACATACTTCCACCATAAATATATATATATTTTGCAGTGAAGCACACGCAAGCAAGTAATAAATGTTCAGAAAGAAATAGCAAAGTGATGGTAATAAAAGCTATATTCATAAGGAAATGATTCATAGAAAAGGATCAGCTATCGAGGATCTTCGCATATTAGTAAAGCGGTCAACAGTTTAAGGCAGCTTGGAACGCTTTCTTTTCTTTGGTCAACTTGATCGGGAGGATAAAGAACTATGTATTTAATAATTCAGCCCTTCACCTTTTTCTTTCACGCCATTCGAACTGAATGCTAGCAGCTGTGGCATATTTTATAGTTTTAATGAAAAGCTAGTACGCACAATGTTCACGTTTGTTTTTAGTTTGTTTAAAAAAAAAAAAAAAAAAAAACACACAAAAAAAAGGAGAAATAAAAATCAAGTTTTTTTTTTCTAAAAAAATAAACACCTAACAATAACACCCAAAAATAATGATTCAAAGAGTTACTTGTAGTCGTGGGATTAGAACCTGAGTCGTATATACACTGAATTAGCAAAACGCATGGGATAGGTGCTTACTGATTCGCGAGCGGACACCGTGTGTTTCACGCCCCCCTGTAGGGCTCCGCGACAGCTGCAGTTGTGCGAGAGACCTTTTGGAAAGTGGTTGTGTGGGTGATTCATGTGAAATGCAACGTCGTCGTGAGTTGACGCTATTCGAACGGGGTATGGTGGTGGGTGTCAGACGCATAGGAAATTCGATTTCGGTGGTGGCACATGAATTCGGCTTCACACGTTCAGCTGTGTCCAGTGTGTACCGAGAATTGGTGGATGAAGGCGTTACAATCCACAACATACACCATACCGGGCGTCCAGCTGCCCTGAATAACCGAAACCGGCGACACTTGAGACGAATGAGACAGGAGGACGTCAGTGCGAGAAATTGCTCAATTCAACACTGGCCGCGCTAGAGGTTTCCAAATGGACAATTCGTCAGAACATGCCCTCGGGTATGGGAGCCGTCGTTCTACACGGGTGTCACTGCTAACCCCGCGTCATCGGACACTTCAGCTTGCATTTGCTAACTACTATCGCGAAAGACATTGCAACAGTGGCGTAACTCCAGCTGTTTCGACGAGTCACTGTATCGTGCCGATAAGAGGCACCGTATGCTGCGCAGACCTCATGATGGGATGGATCCTGCCCCGCATACCAAGAGGGCATGTCCAGGGCGGTGGAGTATTAGTGATGGTCTGGGGCACGTTATCCTTTTTCCTGGTATGGAATGGGCCCTCTGTTCTGGAAGACACGTTGAATGGTTCACTGTATCGTCAGCTGCTTTGAGATCGTCTGTACCGGTTTTTGGCCTTTCAGCACCCTGACGATCTTGCGGTATTTCAAGATGACAATGCGCCGCCACATTACTCCAATATCGTCCAAGATTAAAATAGTTCGAAGAGCATGCAGGGGAGGTTCAACGACTAAGCTGGCCACCCCGGAACCCTGATATGAACCCCATTGAGCATATCTGGGATGCCATTGAACTCAGGCCTCGTGCACTGGATCCTCCACGGAAGAACAGGTGGCGATTGGTTTCCGCTCTGCTGACCGTGTGGTGTCAGCTGCCTCCGGAAGTGCACCAGGGACTTGCTTACTCACTTCCACACCGTATTGCTGCGCTCCAGAGCCAGAGAGGACCCGACCAGATATTAGGTGACTTTCCCAAGAGTTTTGTTAATTCAGTGTATGTGTCGGGTAGGCGTGTTGTGAGCTGTTCTTCGCTTTGTGGCGCTGATTGTCACGGCTTATCAGGTCGTCTTCAACGAAGCAGTGAGTCAGACGAGAATATTGTTTTTAGTTTAAGTATAGTCTTGGATTGCTGTTTATACTTCCATTCATGTTGAAATGGATAGATAATACGTCAGTAGTTGGTATTAAGAGAAATAGTATTACGTTCGATCCTTTTGTGTGAGGAGTGGTATTGTCAGTTTTAAATTCGACAATCCTCAGGCTACAAATAACGAATATTAAAAGGCAATTAATAATAAAAAAAATAATAATCAGATGATGGTCAAGTCATTTTGTAAAATTTGTGAAGTTCGTAAGACTTGCTTAAGATTGACTAACTGATATTAAGTATCAGTTCACACAAAAAGGGATTAACATTGAAGTTTTAAACAAAAACGTTCAAGTGCAATGCTCGTAGGGTTATAACGTATAATCCTGCACCCGATATTCATGTTTAGGAAAAGCAGATGGTTAAACAGATACTCTAAGGAGAGAATTAAATCAGAATTCCTTTCCGTAATCTCTTTACAAAGTGTCAAGTATGTAACGTTCCTTTTAAATTTCCAGCTAAAAATAGTCTTTAGAGCAAATCGTTACATTTCTCATATATTGCTATTAATGTTAGGTACAAATTGTAAAAAATGACGTTACATCTTCTCTTGCTCGATAGTTGCAATATCATGCTCAAAACCTATCAGCATAATAATAACGAATAAAGATTACGTTCATTCTTACTCATAGGAAACTTCTAGAAAGGTTTATCGTTAAGAACATCTTTCTTTACAAAACTAATTTCTAGCTTTCAGCAGAACACATTACAGATATTTCGTTATTCTTGAAATTACTCTCTCCAATTATTTGAAACTTTGTCAGAAGCGAATACATTTAAATTCTCTTCTTTAAAAATTATTTCATTTTTTGGACTTTTATTTTTACTTCTCTCGATTTCAGTTTTTTCACAAAACCGCTCTAACCAAAAGTTTATGGCCACAAATTACTTTCACAAATTTAAATAACTTACCTTATATTGATTTACTTTTACCTTAGTGCAACTCGTTAGAACAACAAGAACTTGTTGCACTATACCTTACATAACCCCCCTGTTTTTGCAAAGAAAATTATGTCAGCACAACAGTCATAATTTTCGTCATAACACATCACAATAAATCATCGTGATGTAGTCTCGCAACTGCATTGGTTTATGGATTGAAATTTTCTCCCAAAACATTCTATCAGCCTCATTAGAACACAATATCATAAACCAATTACTGCTTGACTTGTCACTGATTTCATCATTATCATATGCCTTCTTTTGTTGTCTCCTTAATTTTCTTGCTTTCCTGGAATTACCCCTTTTTTTTCCTTGCAGTACCATTCTTTTGTTTTTCTTCATCATTTATTGCCTTCAACAATATCTGGTTGAATCGTTAGAATAGAATCGACCAAGAACCAATATATCGTTCTAGGTTCTTCTATTACCTCCTCATTCACATTGATAGTCTCATTCATGGACAACCTTTGATAGTCTCATTCATGGACAACCTTTCATCTTCGACTCGACTAGTCACATCTACAGGTACTACTTCTTCTGTCTTATTACTTTTGTTCCCAGTAATATACTTAATATCAAGTGAAGTTTTATCTTCATTAAATTAGAAGCTTGCGTTTCTTTCACTTCTTGCGTCTCCAGAAGTTTGGTATCAGGTACCAAAGTTACTCTAGTAATCACATTATTCTTACGAAATTGAACAATTAATCGCCTATTATCTATACCAGTCTCATCGAAATGGCTCAAAAAGTTCTGACCTACTATTAGATCGTATGGACAATTCTTCTATGTAAAAACATTGATAGTGACTTCATGTGTCTTACCCACTTGGATCGTAACCTCTAATTTTCCTTTAATATGTTTCACCTCCGTGCCATCTACAGTTCTGATCTTTTAGTATTCCATTCCACAAACTTCTAGTTTGGCAGATGGGTAACAGTTCTTAATTTTCTTAAAGAATTGAAAACTCATTATTGAACAAGTCTCTCCTGTGTCTAATAAGGCTTGTAGCTTCTAATTCTGCTATTTGTACTTTCAAGGTTTTTACTAAAACACGATCTTCTTCCTCCAATAAAACTTGAAAAGCAGTACAAATTTCATGTTCCCTCCTTATCTTTTGATGTTACCCTATTTTTACGTCCTTGTAACTGATTGCCATGTACATCTGATATATCTTCAACTAGATTCAACTGATTCTTAATCAGTGTCGTTCCTCATGTTTTCTTCGCATTTGTGTTCTAGAACTCCCTTGATTATCATTGTTTTCTCTCAAATGTAAATTCGCTGTGCTTGATTATTCCCTTAATTTGTTTTAACATCACGACCTGCCCTTGTTTTATTTATCTCATGTTCAGCATGTGTGTTAGGTTTGTCAGAATTATCATCACTATAATTCCTCGTACAACTTCTATTAGTATATTGTCTGTTTCCTAGTCGAGTTACCTGTGAATTAGAATTATACCTGCCCAGAAAACTTTTCGAACTATTCTGCTCCTTTCTGACATTTAGCAAAGAATCATATTTCTTTCTCTATATTGACTAATAATTCCTCGATGTTATTACAGTTAGCAAATAACATGTCAGGTTGTAATCTCCCAGGAAGCATATTTAAGATTACCCGATATAATTCTTTGATATATATTTTTATCGATAGTTGTGAACTGTGTGACTAATTCTTGAATTTTATTGCTGTAAGTCTTTACATTTTGCCAGTCTATGCGTTGGTTCTTTAATTCTTTTTAACTTTCACCTTCTCTGAGCTACCATAAATGTTCAAGAAAATGTAGCAAAAATCAGCAAAAGTTCTAACTTTAGTTTTATGTAGCCATAACACACACTTTGCTGGGCCTACCATTGCTCTCTTTAGCATACTAAGTAATTCATTCTGCTTCAAACCCATACATGATAGTTTGCTAATGTGTCTATGTATAAGGACTTTCTTTTCTAATGTCTCCATCCCATAATGGTGTTTTATCATAATCATTTGGTGACGAATTGCGTTCAGCGCTCTTTGACAATCTATTTACTAGACTTTCTACAAATTTGCTCTTATTAGGATAATAAGTGTCTGCCAAGGACATAATGCTGGTATCGGAAAAACATGTACTTGTATCACCATCATTCGGGTATCTCGTATTTCTAACATTTTTATCGTCATTACCATAATCATCGTTTACAATCTGCCTTGCATTATGTATTTCCTTACTATCAGAATAGCCTCGCTGAGATCTTAATGAATTCAAATCCGTTATTTCCTTCAACTTGTCAATTCTTTCATGAAGAATTGTTTTCCTGCACTTGATTCTTATACATTTGTTCTAATGTGCCGATCTTTAAACTATATTCACGGAAAACTTCTTGTGCTTCTATCCTACTATTAATAACTTCACACAGAGCTTCCATATCTGCTATTACCTTAGCCATTCCATCTAACCTTTTGGTCAAAGTTCTCTCTCAATCATCAAAAACAAGCCTTTGAGCTTCAAGAAATTCTTCTTGGCTAGCATTTATTAACGCCAGGCATTCTGTTTTATGCTCCTCTAACATCTGTGCTACCTTTCCTTGTCCCTTAGAAACAGACTGCAGTTCTTTCTGCATTTCTAAGCACACATCAAGAATATCAACTTCATGACCAGTATCATTACTTTTATCAGTATCAAACTCCTTAGGTTAATTTTCCTCATTAATTTGCTGATCTGGAACATTCTTTACTAATGCCGACTCAGCATTTTTGTTTGCACATCGCTTGCGTTTACTCATATTACTAGTGTCGCTAGTTTGTTCGTTTTATCGTTACTACGATTCATTTTGAATGTAGAACTTTGGAAATTTCATAAAAGGAAATCTAATCTACCTTTTACAAACGTGCAATCATGCCCCACGCTGGGCGCCACTTAAATATGTAACGTTCATTTTATCTTTCCAGCTAAAACTAACGTCGGTAGAGCAAATCGTTATATTTCTCATATATTATTGTTAATGTTAGGTTCAAATAGTAAATGACGTTACATCTTCTCGTGCTTGATAGTTGCAATATCATTCTCAAAACCTATCAGCATAATAATAACGAATAAAGATTACATTAATTCTTACTCATAGGAAACTTTTAGAAAGGTTTACCGTTAAGAACATCTTTCTTTACAAAACTAATTTCTAGCTTTCAGCAGAACACATTACAGATATTTCGTTATCCTTGAAATTACTCTTCAATTATTTGAAACTTCGTCATAAGCGAATACATTTAAATTCACTCTTCTTTAAAGATTATTTCATTTTTTGAACTTTTATTTTTACTTCTTTTCCATCTTCTTGATTTCAGTTTTTTCACAAAACCGCTCTAACCAAAAGTTCATAACCACAAATTTACATAAACTTACCTTATATTGATTTACTTTTACCTAGTGCAACTCGTTAGAACAACTCGTTGCACTATACCTTACAAGTATTCTGTAAAGACTGATTCCATTTCAGATCGTCCAGGGTGGTCCACACGACTGTTTCAGATCTCAGATTTCATTCATATTTTTTTATATGGGATCCAAGTACAAAATTATTAGACCCATATTTTTTCTTTTTACCCCCAAAAAATTTCCTTCGATTTATAGCCTTTCAAAATGGCCGGCCTCAGCTCAAGTAGTTCGAAAAATAAAAAAATATGTCAAGTTTAAAAGTTTATTATGGAGAAACTAATGTACTTAGTAGCATACGCTGAATGGTAGGAAGAAAACAAAGTAGTGTATTTCACTGGAGGGTAAAATTTTCCCTGGTGCTCCAATAGGATTGCGCAATTAACTCGCAATGTTGCCAACTTTTGAGATTTTTTCTAACTTCAGATACATTTTTTCGGTACCCATGGGTCGTACGACCATTTGCTTTTACCATCATAAGCACCTCTATAAAGTGTGTTAAAACTATAAAGGGTTTGCGTTTCTGATCATTACGTCTCAAGTTACAGCGTCATGAAAAGCTGAAAAATTCATTAAGTCGCCATGTTTGGACGCCATTTTCTCAAAATACCAACCTTTTAAAAATATGATTTTTTTTTTTTTACCGGTATTCGAGAAGTGCTTGAACATTAATATCCTAATTAACACGAAACTGATCCGAAAGAGAAGGAAATAGGTTCGGCTAACAAAATACCTGTGGCAGGGTGAAATAGGACGAAATCAGCGTTGCCAACCTCAGTGCCAAGCCATCCCAAGGTGGTGGTGGTTCGAATGGCACTAGGTCTGCTGTAGGCGAAGAGGAAGCCAATGATATGAGATATCAGTGTTACTAACTTATGCAGCTATAATGGATCAAAGTTCAAATAAGGGACCAGTACAGCGAAACAACAAAAGGAAGAACTGCAAATTATGTAGACAATAGAAAAGTATGTTAGGTACGTTGTTTTTTATTCTCTTGGATATAAAATGTATGTTGATTTACTGAATGACACATAGTATAAGAATACTATCGACAACGCTAGTACATACGTTACAATAACCAAACGATAAATATCAAACTCTATTATTATTATTATTATTATTATTATTATTATTATTATTATTATTAAATTATTAACACGAAGGTAATGTTAAAAAAAATAGCATCAAGACAGTTTTCAGTGTTAAAATTACATATAGTTTTCACATAAATATTGTCTGTTAATGAGAAACTACAACTGATTCAAATAATATACATGAATGGCGTTTAAAACTGGTTTTTCAAATATTTTTGTTATTACTTCAATAAGGATACAGCGGATGAACATAAATAATGATTTAAACAAAGAAAGATACTTTCATGCAACTTGTTGCAGATATTTAACCCTTACGGTACTAAGGGGGGGGGGTGTCGTCGAACCCACAACCAATTAACTGTGAAATGTGCTTTTCTGCCTGAACAAAAAGTTCTAAAAAAAAAAAAAAAAAAAAAAAAAGTCAAGAACCGAATTCTACTGGATTTGTGCCTAAACGGCTTATTGCTTACCCTGTAGGCGCCCAGAATTAGGACTGGGTTCAATAGACCCTCCCCTTAGTAATGCATATTACTCTCTTTTTATCCGACTAAAAATTTTACGGATGTGTTTTTTTGCCAGCAATAAACACTGGTATATCTGGACTTGGCATCATTGATGATATAAGCGCCACTGAGTTTGATATTGATGAACGTAATTGTTGGATTTGCAGTATTGAAAGGAAAGTAATTCGTTGAACATCCTGTGAGTTTTATATTTTGATTTATAGTACTTAAGTGTTTTGAAGTCTAATACCGTTTGTGCAGTGTGTCGTTTTGCATAATAATAACTTATTATATTGTCAATTCCATTTCATAATTGGTCAGAATCTTCGGAGTTGCTATAGTTGCAGTTTTTTTTTGCAAAAATATTGAACTCTTATATCTGTAATGAGAAATGGAAGCACTGAGTATATGATATTTTATACATTTTGTGAGTTGGCAATGGTAAACCTAATACATAACAATGAAATGTCCATTTACCAGGGTGAGTCAAATGTTCGTAGCGTTGGATGGCCCCGCCCACTCGATGCCGGAAAACCATGTGCAACGTGTAGAACATGTGAAGGTGGTGGTGGCAGAAGGCGTGTTACGTGTCTCTTACCACAGCGCTGACGGTGTGTGGGAGGAACTACGCGTTGAATACACAGTTGGCAGGACAATGGCTGAGGAGAAACAAACTTGTGTCGTGTGCTTCTGCGCCATTACTGGAAAAAGGGGTTGAATGCAGCAGCAGCAGTAGCCAAGGAAATTTGTGCCGTAAAAGGTGAAGGTACCGTCCACAGCTAGAAAGTGGTTTCAACGTGTTCGGTCTGGTGACACCAGTCTCGATGACAAGCCCAAGAGTGGACGCCCTGTGACTACGGATATCGGTGCCCTCCTGAACACTGTTGAAGGAAACCCAGTAACCAGTACCCGTCAGCTGGCAGATGAGGTCCAGACATCACAAACCAGTGTCGTTCATCTTCATCAACTTGGGTTTGCTCCAGGCAACCGAGAATGGTTGCCCATGATTTGACTCCCGCTCAAGCTCAACAACGTGTGGCCCTGTGTGAAGAACTGCTTCGAAACCCAACTGACGACAGGTTTTGGCGGCGGATCATCACGAATGATGAAAAGTGGATCTTTCTTCGTTATCCTGACACAGGGAAACAATAGCTTCGACCAGGTACCAAGGCGCAGCCAGTGGTTCAAAGAGGGCGGTTTGAAGAGAAGACAATGCTGTGTATGTGGTGGAATTTCGATGGGGTCCGGTGCCACTGGGAGCTCGTTCCATATGGTCTTTCCGTAGATGGGACATTGTATGCTGAACAGCTGCAGCGGGTATACGACATTGTGCGCCGTCGTTATCCAGCCCTGGTGAACCGAAAGCGACTTCTCCAATTTGACAACGCTCCAAGCCACAGGTCAAGAAGAATCCGCCAGCACATTGCTGACATGGATGTCGTGGACATTTTACCCCCCTCCCCTCCCTTACAGTCCCGACCTTGCGCCATCCGATTTTCATCTGTTTCGTTCCATGGCACACTTCTTGCGGGGCAGACAATTCCATTCCGTGGATGATGTGACAACTGGCATTACTAAGTTCTTTGCTTCAGAGACTGCAGCCTGGTATCGTCAGGGGTTTGTCACTGGTGGAACGTTGGAGAAGGACCATACAGTGTGATGGAATGTACTTCGCCGAATAGGCTTCTGTGGTACAGGGGAAGGCGGGTGCTGCACATTATCCATGAAAACTCTACGAACCCTGGTATAACCAGAAAATTTTAATGTCCCGAGTACAGAAATCGAAATTTCAATAATTGTGAAAGCTAGGGGCTCGGGCCGTACAAACCGTAAATAGGATATTAATGTTCAGGAACTTCTCGAATACTAGTAAAAATTCAGATTTTTTAAAATGTGGGTATTTTGAGAAAATGGCGTCCAAACATGGCGACTTAATTTTTCAGCTTTTCATGACGCTGTAACTTGAGACGTAATGATCAGAAACGCAAACCCTTTACAGTTTTAACACACCTTATAGAGGTGCTTATGATGGTGGAAGCAAATAGTCGTATGACCCATGGGTACCGCAAGTTTTTAATATAAATTAAAATTAAAAAGTTGGCAACATTGCAAGTTAATTGCGCGATTCCTGTTGGAGCAGCATCAGGGGAATTTTTATACCCCACTGAAGTATACTACTATGTTTTCTTGAGCTGAGGCCGGCCATTTTGAAAGGCTATAAATCGAAGGTTTGTTTTTTTTTTAAGTAAAAAGAAAAAAAATATGGGTGTAATAATTTTGCACGTAGATCCGGTGTAAAAAAAAAAAAAATGAACGAGATCTGAGACCATGATGGGGACTATTTTACTTTTGCCTGGACGATTTGAATTGGAATCAGTCTAAACAGAAATAGTGAAATAATAGTGTTTATTGTACAAAAAATAGTATTCATTAGTTTGAGAATTAGTGTGGTAATATAGCGGTCGCTTTCATTATTTACATTTGCAACACCAGAAGCGCCACTACCGTCATAATATTAATAGTAATTTTTTTTTTTTTTTTTTTTTGTGGGTGAACTAAACTCTTTAATTTTCGAAATATATGAAGTAATGAGTAAACAACCATACTAAGAATAAAATTAAAATATTTATACGTCCCTGTTCCGAATTCGTAAAGCTGTGGTCAGTCTTAATGTTAATTAATTTCCATTGCTAACATTTTTTTTTCTCGATAAATTCGTAAAATTAGAAGCTGTTTTGAGAATACATTTTCGCTAACATTTTGCATTTCCGATGATTTATGCCACACATTATAAAAGATAGATCGTTCTATTAAGGCTGTAAGTAGCAGCCAGAATGAAAAATATTTTGTATTCGACAAAATTGTTTGCAGTTCCGAAGCTTATTGACATCTGTACTGCGCGCGTTGCAATATAACATTTTGATCAGTATTTATTAGGCAAACATTAAAATCCGCACGTTTTCGGAGGATACAGTTCGTAACATGATTCTCGTATGCATACGTTGTCTTGTTACTTTCGTATGTCTATAATGTTTCAAATGAATGCATGTCTGTAAATCTGTAATCTGTTACAGGTGATACTAAAAATATGCATTGGTTCAGCAAGCGAAAAGAATATCCCTTCTTCCGAATTTCCCCTGTAACTTTTCCTGTGTTGCTAAGTTTGACTTTCGGACTCAGAAATTTTTCGATAATCTTTTGTATTTTTCTTTGTTTTAGTTCCATTACTTATTTTTGTGACAAAATTTCAGGATCTAGTAATTTTTATATTTGTAGTCTTCACATGTAAAGCTGTTAAACGAAAGCCAAAATTCAAGGAGAAACAAGTTACTTTCCAAGCTAGTCAAATAGCGAACTTAGTTTAATCAAGAGTACATTTCAGATAGCGTCTAGCTTTTGTTTTTTTAAATAAAAGCTGTTTTGTATTGCAGTTTATTGACACCTTAGTATTTTAAACACACAGTTGTTCCACAACAGGTTTTTGTTTTCCTGTCTTGTGCTTCTTCATTGTCACTGAGCAAGTCTGTGAACACCCATCGATTTTTAGGAGAAAAATGCAGGAAAAGGTGGTTGAGTAAATACTATATATACAGTAAACTGTTATAACGACATCTAAGGAACTTGAAAAATTGTCGTTGTAACCGAGGTTTATGGGGTTGAGAAATAAATTTGTTTCACAGAATACTTTAAGCTATACAATCGTTATAACCGATATCAATATAGCCGAGTTACACTAGTTCTATTCAAACGATAAATCAAGGTTGTCATTTCAGGAAGATAGAAAGTTAATTTGTGGTTCATTGCAAAAAGTTCATCTTATATTACTTAAGGTTTGAGAGAAACAAAATGAAATGTGTATAATCAGAGCTTAATTTTACTAATTGACTCAAAAACGAATAGCTGAGAAAGGTGAACGTTGAGTTACAACTGCCAACTTCTTCTATATCTGTGGAGAGTAGTTATTTAGACTGCTGACACTGCAGCGAACTTGTATTTAAATGCTTGTGTAAATTCTTTTTCAGTTCGATGACGTTCAGATGACAGAGATAATTCAAAATAACATTGCGCTAGCCCGATACGACAAACCCACTCCAGTGCAGGTAAGTTTGTTTTCTCTATAGATTGTGTGTATGGTTCCTTTCTGTATACTTTACCCTGTTCATGGGCAAGCTTGAACTTGATTTCCTACATACCCAAACCTTGACTACTTCGAATTCGTTCATTTGGTCAGTTTCAAAGCCACATACCTTGATGTAGACATCTCTCCAAAACAACCTGTTAGTTAATTATAACCAACCAACCACAGGTTTCCATCCTTATCGTACCATAAAGATGTTAATTTCTTGCAGAAGACACCTGAATTCAGTGTTTGATTTGTAGCGGCGGATGGTTGGGATTTCCTCCTCTACAAATAACTTCCCTGGCTCTGTTTTCCAAAATATTTCCCAAGCATGGTGCTGCGCCTGAAAAGTTGGAGTTGCGAGCTTAGTTTAAGCTGTCGTTGCGCTCGAGATAAAATAGATAAAGACGAAAAAGAGTTATCTTTTTTATATGTGGAAAATAAGCAAGTGTAGTCTTTTATAAAAAGATGTTTTATTAGTGGTTGATTTTGGATTAATAAAAAGGCTGCGGTCCAGCAGTAATTCTAATAAGATTCTGTGATACGTGCATGTTCACATGGTTGTTTTTACCAAGGCACTATGGTTCTATAGGAATGGTGATGCTAACTTTGATTTAGTGTTTTCGTTCTGGGCAAGAGTTTACTTCTTGTCTTTCATGTTATCTTTTCTATCA
>JAGDQP010011206.1:37190-53622 GCA_022664845.1 Lepisma saccharinum
GAAGAACTAACCCCCTCACCACCTGCTGTGACAACTGAAGAACTAACCACACCCCCTAATGCAAGGGGAAATTTGTCCAGAGTATTGGTGTTGAATGACCTTGAAACGACAATCAAACCAAACTTACCCATCGGCCGGTTACTTCCTTCGTTTGAAATCAATGCACGCCGCGCTGGCTGTCAGTAACTATGGAGGGATTTCTCTGCGGTAGGCAACATTTTTCTGTAGTTGAAAGAGCATACAACGTTTCAAGCGCTGTAAGCTTTAGTGTATCCCCCCCTTTGGAATTTCTTAAATAAAACCATCGCTGTCACAGCTAATTAAATACATGTGAATGAAGATAATAGTTAGGAAATTAATTTTCGTACCAGTGCTGAATAAAAATATCAAGTGCGATCGTTAGAGAGTAATAAAATTAAGTAAGCTCATTCAGCATGGGGGAGGAAGTACGGAAAAGGGAAAGCTCATAAGCGCCAACAGTATAGAGTAAATCGTGGATTTATAATACATATAGGTTTCTTCTAATGAGTCCGGTGCAATAGGATTATGAGAAGTATTATTTCAAAGCATATAACGTATCCGCATATCCCCCCCCCACCCACCGCACTTCCTTGAAATTTTAAGAATATGTATCGGTACGTAATAGTATGGGGCATTTGAAAAATTGATTTTTAAAATACGCTGACAACTGTTTGCTTGAGTACAGGGAACGGTCATAGTTTAGTTTCGATTGTTTCAAATATGTATACGCAAAGTTTGGTGAGGATACGTCGAACTGAATGGAAGTAGTAAATATTTAATTTTTAAAATTGATTTGCAATGCTGTCAGAAGTACCTCTATGATGCGTCCCAGTACGTAAATACAAAGTTCGGTCCTAATACATTCAACGATATAGAAGCAATTAAAAATTTTATTATCTGAAATTGACAACTGCGGCGCCAGAAGTACCCATATGAATTGTCCCAATACCTAATTCACCTATCAAATTTGGTTTAAATCAATGCGGATACGTCCGACTGTAATAAATACGAAATCTAGATTTTTTAATCGTTTGGCAACCCTGACAAACTACGGCGCCTGGAGTGCCTGTATGACCTGCCCCAGTACCTAATGAACATGTATGCCAAATTTAGTGTAAATCCATGCACACGTGTAGATTTGTATTAATAGAGGCATTTCTAGAAATTAAATTTTAAAATAGAATAACAGTGGTACTGGAGTTCGGGAACACCCAAAGCTTTCCTCTTTTGTGTTGAATGATGATTAAGCCAAGTTTGGTGCAGATACAGGATGGATTAAGTTTTTAAATGTTCTAAAAAGTTGGCAACGCTGAGAACTGGGCAACCCGAAATATCTCATATATACCAACAATATTTCTTATCTAGTGTTTGTTTAATTTGCTGTATTTCTTCTTAATTACCTATATAAAAGCAATTCTCGCTTAGAGACGTTAGCACTATTACAGATTGCTGCCTTTAAGAAACGACATTTAGAAAAAAGCAGAAGGCTCATGTTTTTTAGAGAAAATAACAGGAAGTTTAAAAAGAACTTATTTTCCCATTTACAACGCTAGTAGTCAGTAGATGTGCATATTTGATGATAATTTCTCATTCGGTGCTTGGAGTTTAATGTCGAGTGGTAGAACTTACGTACTATGCTTCTTTGCTGTTTGTTTATAGACTCATAATCAGTGGGTTGCACCGGAAGAAAACATGATTTAATCTGGAAACAATTTATTAAAGTTAATCCTTCCAAACAGAATAAAACCTTTCAAGCCAAATGCAGACAGTGTAAAAAGGAAGTGGTAGGTCTTGTGAAACTGGCTACATCATTTTCGCCAGGCTTTCAATCTCTTCGGCTTTCCTTTAAAATTTTTAGTTCAATGTCTTTCTTCGATTTTCTTTTCTGATCGTCAGTTGTTTCGTTACTTTCGCGCATGAATACATTGTTTTTCTCTGATGTTTTTGTCCTTCCTAGTGCATATGTACCGGCGCAAGGGATAGGCCCAGATCATAGATCATCTATTGGGCTATGCCTTGGAATGCAAAAGTATTATTTATAGTTTTTTTTTTCCTTTATCTGTCCTCTTTCTTTTCTTGTTTTGATTCTTCGTAAGTTTTATTTCCGCTTCTTTTTATGCTGTCGTATGCTACTTTATCTTCAGTACAGACACCGTAATTATAGACTTTTTCGTATCGTTTTTCCTCCCTCCCTCCGATTGGGTTGGGAGATCGCCCATAGAGGGTGGTGGTAGTAGTAGCAGTAGTACAGAAGCCATGACTAACAAAATAGGCTGTTAAGGAAATTGGGCTGCGAAGTAGTTACTAAATTTTAAAGTGAATTATCCCATGTTCATCGTCGGGCTACCTGAAATGTCCAAATTTTTGAGGGAGTAGCAGTATTATATTCCAAACACTTGAATAAAACAGGTATGTGGTCGTCTAATCCAGTTTTGGTGTGCTGCTGCTAAACTTTCCAAAGGTGCCTCAACCGCCATAAGCTGAATTCCGGAACGAAAATTTTAGTGAAAATTCAGTGGAACAAATTTCTCATCAGGGTGTGAATTTCTACTAACGATTCGAAAATGCTAAATTTCAACGCGCAAAATTATTAATTTCAAAAGTTAATTTAGTCTAAATTTACATCGATATGAATTTCTTTTATTAACAGATTTGTGATACCAAAATGATGAGCTAAGGTGGCAGGTGGGAGTCGTCTTTTCATTAGTCATGTAGGTTGACACTCCCCAGTAAGCTTTCTACTCCGTAGCTATGTTGGAATAAAGTTTGTTTGAATTGATTCGATAATTATTTTCGAAAGCAGCATAAATTATGGAGCCGAATTTGAAAATGTTACTTTTTTTTATATTCATTTCTCTGCGCTACAGCTGCCTGTGCGTAAAATTTTTATTTATTTATGTATTTACTTGCGGTGGAGAACTTTATTTCTTCTTCCCGTCCCTTTTTTCGTTTTCTCGTAATTTGTCATGCATTTGACATTGTAGATTTCTGAGCCTAACGTAGCGTAATCTTATAATGGAAATTATTAAAAATTGCAACCTTAATTTAGTTTTGTGAAGTAATGCCTACTCCTCATATAATGTAGATTTCAGTTTTCGTTTATGTAAGTGTTCGGTCATAGCGGTAGTGCAAGGTAAAATTTTATACCGAAGAAATGCTTGTGTACAGCTTAGGAATGTTTTGACAGTGCTTACGAGCACGTAGATGCGACTTGGCTCTCTGTAATTAGAAATTTATTAATTATTTTTAACAAATTTTGATCTCAGTAATATTTTGGGACTTCTGGAAACAACTTACTACCTAATTTTTTCCACTTTTGTAACTAGAAATAAAGTTGTATTAATTCGATTATGTTCTCTATACAAACTCTGTATGTCAGAGCTTATTGATGTTTGTCGAGCAGGAAAATCCGATACCTTTTTTTTATCATTCAATATTGTACAATACCTATCAGCGATATGTCTAAGTAGATTATTTTGTTTAAAGTTTCGATTCGCACTTGACTTCTGAACTTATAATTTTGTTTTATTTGGAAAATTAGTACAGTGAAATCCATTCGTTTGTAGTAGTGGATAATTTATCTTGAAAAGATATTTTGTAGTTCATAAGGTGTATTTACAGTATTTTTCATAGTGATATGCGGTGATCTGTCAAAGATCTGAAATTTTGTATTAAGGTGCCCTCACACTAATTATAAGGTTCCTTCATACTAACGTTAATAGAACTTGCTTAACGTTAATTACCAATGCGTGTAAAGGTTTTTCTAAATTCATTTATCCGTAATTTTGGTCAGGGAGAACCTGGAAAGGTCAGCTAATTTAGTTATTAAGGTACAAAAAATCAATAACGTTATTTTTTTTTAAAATCATCTTTGCTTTTGACAATGGAAAGCGTTGAGTGTACTTTTCTTTTACGACTAAACTCTCTAGCATGAAGAACTCGCAGAACTTAAAGCGACCAACTGAACTTAGTTGTACCAGTCTTACTTGTTTTTTTATACCGCCCATACAATTCATTTTACCTTACCAGTCTTACTGTCTCTTTATTCGGTAAATCATGGAAGAGAGAAAAAAGACAGAAATGAAAAGAAGGATAAAGTTGAGGGAAGATAGAAAATGTCTGAAGACGAAGAAAGACTTCGCCCTTCGTAAATTATGGTAGCTAAAACATATTTCAGAGAACGAAATAATTTTCACAAAACAGTACCATATCTTGTAACAGTGTATCAATGCATATTTCCCAAATAGTGTATCAATACCGCATTTATTTTTACGCTTTCAAAATTGGACCAAATCTGTTGTGTACAAGTTTTTTCTTCAGGTCTTCCTGAATATTCTTAAAGAATGTTCTAAAATTCCGTTTATTCAGCACAACGAAATATATACCATTATAAGAAGTCATTACTGTTATCGTTAGACCAACTACAATAGTATTGATAAGTTCATCGTGTGTCGATAATATATTCGTTATCCAATCTCTGAAAATCCGGACAGTAACTTAGTTTTTAACAATGAATTTAAACTATAAACCAGTAACTCTCTCTTGTCGTAAATATATTTCTTGCGAAACATCATGATCATAGACTTCATTATTCATATTGCATGAAAAAGTAGTAGTGTCCCGTTTTGTTTCGTAAATAAACGCGTCGTAATCCCCCATAAGTAAACGTTTCTTGGCGTTGTAATTATAAAACCGGCGCTTTGAGGCCGAGGTACGCCTGCGAAAGTAAACGCGGTGGTGGTGGTGGTGATGATGATGATAAACAGTATCGTAAAATTTTGACTGCAAGTTCTAGGCTACTAATATCCTTCCTGCCATAGGATTTCAATTGAAGACAAGAAATCAGTTTGGCTTGTAGTTCCTTTAATACGGTTGTGAAGATTGAAAATATTCTTGAGTGATTATATTCATTCCATAGACTTCAATATAATTCTACGTACAAAAATAAAGTAATAGCAAGAACTTGTGTGGCCAATTTGGGAAAGGACCGGGGATATATTTCGTAAGAACGATAAATGACTTTAATGCATATTTGAAGACCAAGAATTTCTGTGGTTAAAGTATGTGGTGTTACCAGCTTTGTGAAAATTAATTTACGTACATTGTGTGGTGAAATTAATTGTATTTTGCCAACTAACAGTTTAATACATCAGAAACAGTTTCAAGTACTAACATCGAAATCTTATTACAGGTATTTGGTATTGGATGAAGCTGACAGGATGTTGGACATGGGTTTCGAACCTCAGATCCGTCGTATTGTAGAAAAAGATACGATGCCTAAAACAGGCGAACGCCAGACTTTAATGTTCTCAGCAACATTCCCTAAAGAAATTCAGGTATAGTACAAGTTTAATAATACTGGTGCTTTTTTGTTTTTGTTTCAAATTTGCTGCGAGGCATTTTGATTATAAACACCTTATTCTTAGTGTATAATTTTAGAAGATATAAATGACTTTTTCGGTATCTCGTAATCCAGAATTTAGGAAATAAAGCGACGATTGATGTTCAATCATCAATTTTCATGCAGATCACATCTGAATTTGTTTTACAGAGACTGGGTGGAGACTTACGATAAGTCAGTCCAATTGGAAGAAAATGTTCCTAAAAGTACAGAATTAAGTTCTGTTACTAAGTAATAGAGTTTATCCATAGGTAACAAAACTGTTACAGCAATTTCCATATTTGCGTATTAAATATCTACAAAGCCATTTTGGATTTTTTAACATTTGCACCATCGATAACCGTGTTAGTAAGCAACACACAATTTTTATTTTAGTTTTATCAGCAGCCATTTTGAATCTTAAGCTCACTTTTCTTCAGTGCGACCGGCAAAAATAGGGGTTTGCAAGGGTTTAAGAGCGGGGGGGGGGGGGGGGGAAGCCACTGCTCACTTACCATTAAGATATAAAAAGTTTTGGTTTTCACTTGTTGAAAGAAGATATTTTGGACTTTTAGAAAATGTATAAAAATTTCGAAAAATATTTTTGGAATCTGGTCTTAAGGAGCTCATAATTCGACCTTACTCATGACCAAAATCATAGTTCTTATGAATATTTAAGGTGACTTAGGGGTTCAAACCACAAGCTGTAATTTTTTGTGTAAGAACTATGCCTCGTACAGTTTCCAGAGATGTAAGAAGAAAGTTTGGATTTGGCCCCTTTTTTGGCCTCAGTTGTGAAAAATCGAAATCTCTGGAATTTCAAGGTCAAATTTCCGAAAACGGACCAGATAGAAAATTATTGTTGCCAAATAAATAATCCATCTACTATTACTGTACAAAACCTGTAAGTTTCATTTTGTGGTTCGAAGTGATATAGAAGTTACAGGGTTGATTGATTTAAATCAATGATTTTTTTAAAAAAAATCAATGATTTAAATCAAATAGATTTACAAAAATGTAGAAATAAAGTGCAGTATTATTCTGTGATTTGAATCATGTATAAGGCACTATCCATTTCAACTAAGGCATGCAAAATTATAAATCATGGTCTCAGATTTTTGTGAAATTTAGTACCATAAAACTGCATTAAATTTCAAGAGAGACGTACTTTTTTTTTTCTTTTTGTGCAAAAAAATATTTTGGCCTAGGTATGAGGGACCACAATGAGCCCTTTCGACACCATTTTTCAGCTCGCGACACTCCCAGAATTTTGAAATGGCAATAATTCTTGAACTAGTAAAGGTATCTTGATGAACTACAATTTGTTTCTCTATTGTTTGAACCTAGAATCTGTCACACACAGCTTCAGAATGTATGGCAAATTGAATAGTCTGAAAATTTTACAGGAGATGCATCTACAGGCCCGAGACAAACTTGTTTGTTACATAATGTGATCAACTGTTTTAAGCGATCAAACTAGATCCCTTGAACGCATTTTCGGTGCCCATTTGGGTTTTGTGCTCAATGGGTTATGTACACATTCGTGTACATTGGGTTTCAACTACACATCCTAGTTAAATACAATAAAGCTCCCTGTTCTGCATTGTAAGGTACTTTTTATTGTTTTCTTGGCCCGTAACACAAGTTTGTTACAACTTTGCTTTTTTTATTGAAAGCTAAAATTAAGTTCAATATTGAATTACATAATAACATTGTACAACATACGTATTTATTTTTACTTTACAAGATACAACTAACTGAGAAGGTAGTTTCTTGTTTGTTGTATTAAATTACACTATAACATTTTAATACATTTAGTTATTTCTTTTACGGAAGATATCACCCCGTGTGTGCAACAATTGAATTTTTGTTTTCGACCCTTATGCATCTGAGGCTCATGCTGGGATAGGAGAGGGGAAAGAAATCGGCAAGGTGTCGCGGTGCCATCCCGGCATTTGCCTGGCGTGACTGAGGAAAACCCATGGAAAACTTCAACCAGGATGGTCGGCCGCTAGGATGGAACCCAGGACCACCCAAATGGTACACCAGCGCTCTACCACTGAGCTACGGCGGCTCGGTCCGTGTGTGCAACACGTTAACATTCCAACAATATGAAACATTTATTCTAACAATGAAAATCTTTGAAGATATTTCATCCTTTGACCACACGTTTCGTACATTTATTTCTGCTTCTTCCGGTATAACCTTTTCTTTTACATCTTGCAGCTGTACTAAGTTCAGTGGCGTGAGGAAGATGCTGTGCATTCACTTTACGAGCCTCTGGAATGGGTAACTTTACATTACTTGGTCTTCAATATAATTTCTCATTCGCGGTACATCACGCTCATGCGAACTGATCCCATTTGATTCAAACACACCACTAATAAGAGATTCTGCAATTCTCATTTAAAAAGCGAGATTAAGTCTTTCTTACTTTTACCACATGCTTTGCTTATCATTTTGTACCGCTGCCATGCATTGGAGCATTCATTATCCATGAAATGTTCTAAGACACGTACTGACCATTTAACTTTATGGTACGATCTGTACGCTGCGATCATTCGATTTGAAAAACCGACACCACCCATGTGTGTGTTATAATTTTCCACAATGTTTGGTCGTTCTACTGGCATGTACTTCTTTTCATTCTTCGAATAACGATCTACTGTTATTGGATAGAAGCTCAAATTACAGCACGGTTGTCATACCATTTGACTACTGCAACTTTTCTTTCCATTTTTTCTTACTTCGAAAGTCATAGAACCTCTATTCTCTTTTTTCATAACCTCAACATTCTCCAAATTGACTTGAGGAAACCTGTTTATCAGTGTCGTCTCTGTTCCTGATATTCCCTTGTCTAATAGTGCTTCAAGAAGATACAAATTTGAAAGGTCTTCGCAAGCCCAATGTCTGCGCGTCTTCCTCGTCCCAACTTTGACTTCCCTGTTGTTTCGTCTGGTAACTTTGTAGTTCCTCCTTAATAAACTTCCTTGTGTAGTATTTTCCTAAAGAGAGTAACACGTCGACTGCCATGTGTACCAAAAATGAGCAACAAATATCGGATTGTTTGAATTTAAGGCCTTTAGGCAACTATGGCTCACGCTGTATGGATTATGATGGGATAAATTGGTGGAATGAAGAAAGTGGGAAGAAACGGGAGCACCCCGAGAAAACCCACGCGCACGGTGCTTGCCCACACGACAAGAACACTGATCGATCCTATGATTCCTAGCACTAGAGGTGAGCGCTCTACCAACTGAGCCACCGTGGCCCAAAATCTCCTAATGTATCAAGTTGTCACCATGCATTCGAGATTAGACGCTAGTATTTCATCCAATAATTGGTCAATTTCCTCTGGTTGTAAGGATTCTGAAAAGATTAGTGAATAATCACATAAATAGATTTGAGGAGGACAAATGCTGAAAGGGAAATAAATGATCTCTATGGAATAACAAAATGAACTGCTTTTCACTTAGTATCGCACATAATAATATTGTTGTTCTTCTTTTACTATTATTATTATTATTATTAGTTGTAGTAGTAGTAGTATCATTATTAGAAAATGGCAATGAACCAAAACAAATATATTTGAATTGACCTGGTTTTGGACAATGGACCGGCTGTACACATATCGTCGGTGAAGGGTCGAAGTGGCGTAACTCGAAAAATTGCGTTTTCAAGTTACGACTACCGTTCATGTTTGACTAACATTCTCTTTTAGCTGTCAAAATTTCGTGGCTAAATTCCCACTGGTTCCGGAGATAAAAGCACCCTTCAACTGGCGTATCTGGAATTTTTCTGTATTACAAAAAATGCGAAGGGACGTAAGAGTCGCCCATTTGTTGTTTCTTCAGTGGCTGCTAAGAAATGAAGGCGCGTACTGGCGTAACCTTATATCGTTAAAGTCCTTTGTCGGCAATGCCGCCTCCGGAACAAAACAATGTTTATTTCAAGCTTTATTGACAACCAGCCACGGTTTCTTTTGTTTGAATCCAATTCAGTCAAAGTAAGGATAGAAAACATACGTGGTTATTTCTTTCAGTTTTCTATGTTCGTGTTTGATCAGATTCGTTTCCTATATTTAGGATTTAGAATTAGCAGCATTGTGCAGCTGGCTCTTGTTGGAAGAAGTTGTCTAAGGCGTTACGCCAACGACTCGAAGGTCGCGGGTTCGATTCTCGACGTGGGTGTCTTTTAACTCGAACGTGACGGATAATCGTGACGGGCCGAAGTCAACAGTTGCTAGACTGGCCCATATAAATATAAAATTTACCAGTAAACAAAAGCAATGATGGTTGCACTTGCGATGTTGACACCCGATGACTATACAGTTCCAATAATAACTAATACAACTAAATGTTTTCAGTCGAGTCGTGTGGCATGCCAGGTAACACTAGTTGTCTGAGGCCGCTGTTGCCCGCCACTTAAATCTTGTTCACAACTTTCATTGTCAAGAGCTACCCATTGAACATGGAAATAAGTTCGCTTTCCGCAAATGCGAGTAAATAATTCTTGGAAGTCACGCTTTCCTGACTTCATGAGCACAATATATTTTAGTTATAAATAAACATAGCTCGTTCAAGGACACGATTTTTCTCGTATTGTTCAATCGTACAGACCACCCAGTTCTTTATTTCGTATATTTTAAGTTTCAGTGATTGTCCTAATTTTGTTTCGTGTGTACGCGCGCACAATTATTTAAATTCTCTAATGATCGTGCTACTTCTGATATAAGTTTGTAGGAGTGTCAAATACTTTTCATGCTAACAATTATTTTCGGTTTGAACAACAGAATGCCAGTTATTATTTGTAAATTAAATCACCTAAAACTTTAATACGGGTGTAGCAAGCCTGGGACACATTGAAAAATCAGATTTTGAATTCCTTTCGGCGACTAGCTACTGACATACCTCAGGTTATGCTGAGGGTGAAAACTTCGGAAAAAAATATTTAAAAAGATAATATTTAGAAGTCTATACGAATATATCAAATGCTTGACTACTCAAATAGATCAGCTCATGAACAGTACACTATTCTTTAATCATGCCTTCAATAGCAATAGTTTAAGGTCTAACAGCAATAGTTTAATCTAATATACATTAATCTCATTATAATATGACTTTGTATTCATCTTGATTAAAGAGAAACCCAGCTTTCTGACAAGGCTGAATTCTTTAATAACAAAAATCACTTTTTAAGTTATTTTTGTTGTTAAAGAAATCAGCCTTGTCTGAAAGCTGTTTTTCTTTATACATTTATATCATTTAACGTAACCTGTATCCGACAAATTGTAGAATTAAACTGTTTTCAGACGAAGTTTAGGGTGTCTACCACCCTGGAAAACTTGGAGAACCTGTAATTATACGCAGAGAATTTTATAAATCTGGAATACTCAGGAAAATCTATAACTTATGAGCAAGGTTGATTGATTTAAATAGAAGTGATTTAAATCAGATTAAAAAAAAAAATAAAATGCGTATAAAAAAAAAAAAAAAAAAAAAAAATTAATTAATTAAAAAAAAAAAAAATTTTTTAATATAAGTAGAAATGAAGTGCAGTATTTTTAATTATTCTGTGATTTGAATCATGTAAGCTTGAAATTTACCTTTTAGTTCTTCTGTGACGATAGGGTCTTATGGTGTAAATCAAAACCAAAGTGATCGACCTAGAATTTTAACAAAATATTTGATAGGTTCATTTTGATTGGCGAAATTTTAGAAGAGAACGTAGGAACGCAATCCACATTATAAGTTCACAATTTTTGTAATACATATGAAAACGTAACACACAGAAAACAAAATCAAGTTTTCGTTTACAAATCAGAAATTGTCGTTTCGTAATATTATCTACTTTGTGTACTTATATTTGTATCAAATTATTTAGTGTCTTCACAAGTTGCTCGAAAGCAATTTGTACTCAATGGAAATATGAAGTTTACGTATGTGTGTGCTGAAGGATAGAAAAGCAACGCTTCGTATCCCCTATTGATTTGACTATATTTATAGCTCTCATTGAATTAAATTTTACCTAAGGCTTTTAGGAAACTTCGGATCAGACCAAATGGATGATAATGGGAGAACTGGCGGAATGAAGAAAATGGGAAGAAACTAGAGAAACCTGAGAACGCACGGGCGCGGTTTCTGTTCATCACAAAGCCCACATGGAACGACCTGGGATCGAATAGGGGGTCCCACGGACCAGAGATGAGCAACCGCGACTCAAAAATAGCTCTCATAGTTTATGGAATATTATTATACCAGGTGCGTAAATATGAAACCGGGATTTATGTACAGAAAAGACAGTGATTGGATGACAATGCTAAGAACTATTTTATTCGAAGTATTGGCCATCGCTAGCGATACATTTCTGCCATCGTTCCGGCCATGTGTGGATGCCAGAGCAAAACAACTGTGCCTCTTGTGCTGCAAACCAGTCAAGCCATTTTCGTACATTTTCAAGATGTGTAGCGCTGGTCAGCAAGTGCGTTTCCCATGGATGCAAATAGGTGAAAATCGGAAGGCGCCAAGTCTGATGAGTAAGCCGCATGCATAAGGATTTCCCAGCCAAACGTCGCAATCGTTTCATTGACCGGTTTTGCTGTGTGGGAGGGGTGCTTTATCGTGAAGCACAATCACTTTGTCGTCTTTGGTCATATTCTGGTCGTTTTTCACGCAAAGCTTCATGCAAATCGATCATTTGTTGTAGGTAACGTTGGATATTAACGGTTTCGCCAGGTTTCAGCAGTTCATAATAGATCACTCGCTTCTGATCCCACCAAACACAAAGCATTGTCTTCCGTCCATAGCGATTTGGTCTTGCAGTCGATGTCGCCGGTTCTCCTGGAGTTACCCATGATCTTTTACGCTTAGGATTCTCGAAATAGATCCACTTTTCGTCACCAGTCACAATTCGATGGAGAAATGATTTCCTTTTGTACCTGATGAGCAGAATTTCGCAAGTGGTTTTTCGGTTTTCCTGCTGTCGTTCAGTCAGTGCATGTGAAACCCATTTTCCCACCTTCTGAATCTTACCCATGGCTTTTAGACGTATGGAAACTGCTTCTCGTGTCACATTTAATTGATCCGCGATTAGTTGTTGCGTTTGAGCGTCATCCTCATCCAACAAAGTTTGCAATTCGCTGTCTGGAGACTTTTTCGGTGGTCTTCCACGTTCTTCGTTTCTCACGTCAAAATCGCACCTTTTAAATTTTTTAAACCACGCATAGCACTGTGACTCACCGTAATCTTCGACAAGCATGCGATGCGATTCTGCAGCAGTTTTCTTCAAATGGTAACCAAAAATCAATGCTGTCCGCACATCATAGTTTGTAGGTACAAATTGCGCCATGTTCAACGCTATTAAACACTACACTATGACATGAAACTTGTCTGGTTGAGAGTTGCAAATCGTTATCAGCAGTCAAAACAAGCAAGTGGCGCCAAGTACGCAGTTTTACGGTAACCACAGTTACAGCTAACACCGTCTATGCACACATTCCGGTTTCATATTTACACACCTGGTAAATGTTCCCAAGTTGATAGTACAATTTTGAGGGGTGAAAACTAAGTGAAATGAAATGGAATTTATCTTAGTAAACTTAAATTCTAGAATATTTCCTTAGGAAAATGTAGCCTGGGGAAATGGGGCACTTTATAAAATTTTTACAATTGTTTAGGAAGAAAGGAAGATAGAGACGTAATTTTAGAAGGAAAGGTGATACGTGGAATCATTTTAAATTGTTCCTTTTTCGAATCACGTGTATAACCCTCTGAAACCATTTGAATCGACGAAAGTAACGTAGAAGTTTGCTTAAAAGAAATAAACCATAAGTAACACCATATCTTTCGTCCTTTTCAATATTACGAGTTGTTGTAATTGCGTTTTTACTGTGGCTGTCTTGCGTAGCGAACACAATATATTGGTGAATTTTACTTTAGTTATATTGGCATTTGAAAAAAAACAAAAAAAACTTAGTAGGTTTTTCAGTTATGCAATGTATAAAAATCAAAATTTTGATTTAAATAAAAAATCAACAAAAATATATTTTTGAAAATAGTTATTTTTTTTTCAACCCTGCTTATGAGTGAAACTGGGGGATGAGGTGGACCTGTCCACAGTTGGTGAGAGCACAGCCCAGGCAACGCGGAGGTCGTGGGTTCTATTTCCACTGCTGACCGGTTTTTTTTAGTGTCAAAATTCTCTATTTTAAAGAAATACCAATAATGTATAAGATGTACATGGTGGTGGGATGAACAAATGTCATTAAGTGTTATTTACATGTTCCACTATACTAAGAACTAGGGAATTTGGGGAAAAATTATCATGGAAAACTCAGGGAATTTCAAGTCAAATAATTTGTATACACCATGGAAGTTGTTTCAACTGGTTCGGATGAAGCATGGCCTCCAATATATATCCGTCATTAGCAGTGTAATCCCTTAAACAATTGGAAACGCAGGTCACATTCCAGGTCAGGCAGATTAGTAGCAGAAAGATATAAGTACTTGAGCATGCAACAGCCCATACTAACTAAACATGCATCCAGTGTCCCTATGCAGTTCCTACACACAATTGTCATGCACCCAAACAATATATATATTATCTCAAACATAAAGTGCACCATCTGTTCCCTTACTACAACTCCCATATAATAGTAGGAAATTTAAATTAGTAGTGCGAAGACCTATTTTCAAAACGGACATCGATTATACACAAAAAATCATCACTAACGCACTTTCCAACAATGTCTAATTCTACATTTTTTTTTCATCAAAAGCAAACTATTTTCCTTAAATATTTAAAACGAAGGAAAAAACATACTTTCTCTTCTTCTAAAATACAGCTTAGTCCAAGCTCGAAAGCTCATTGACGTAGCCAGAGAAAAGATAGAGAAGGTCGTAGATAAGTGGCCTGTACATATGAGCGATCAATGTATTCGTAATTACTTTTATGAGGACCGTAGTGTATCTCGAAAACAACATAAAAGAATACAAGTACCCTACCGTTAGTAAAGTTGTTAGAGCCACATTAGTCCTTTCACACGGATAGGCATCAGCAGAACTTGATTTTCCCATAAATAAGAGCGTGATGTCATGAGATTCAAGCTCTAAATGAAGAAACAGTCAATGGCTTAGGATTTAAAATTCTGAAGGTGAAAGTATCCATGATATCTAGGTTACTAAAAAAAAATGTTAGCATATTACAAAGCTCACAAGAAATATAAAGATGCTTTGGAGATTAAGACAAAAATATAAACAGTTAAAAAGGAAGTGCAGAACCAAACAGAAAAAATGCGAGTGCTAAAAAAGAAACTGATGTTTGAGATGAAATATGCGCAGCTGAGAAATTTTCGAAGGGAATTGTTAGTGGGGAGTGTAGTTAAACTAACGGATGAAGTGATTGCTCAAGCTCTTCTTCAGGCTGGAACAGAGATACTTTAAAGTTTCAAATTAAAACTTTCAAATGAGTAATTTACAGTAATAATTCCGCAAGTGTATTTTTATACATGATTTCCATTGTCTTACGTAAAATTATAGATTTTAATTGGAAAAATGTATTCAAAATGTTGATATATGAAATATCTGTATTTTTTAATGCCATAGTAATTTTTGTGATATCCTATAAGAGTTTGTTTAAAGTGTAATTAACCAGTTAAGAGTTCAGTTTGAATTTTCAGTGATCATTTGTAAACTTTTATACGTCAAAATGTAATTAAGGTTCTGTAGTACACACAATTGGTTCTTTCTAATTTTTTAATAGGTTATAATTTTCAGGTAGCAAAATTCTGCACAAAAGTATTTAAGTTTTGTGACTTGACGAAATTTAACAATTCATTGACTTTGCATAGGAACATCGTACTGATCGTATAAAGTAACTTTTTTTTCTTCCGATATGTTTTAGGAGTACCTCATAACGTATATTACACCGAAAGGGAAATATGGCAGCAGTATGCTGCCATTAAGTTGACTTGGGTTATCTTTTTCTTTACGTACGAGTATACTAACTACATCGTTGTAACACATGACTAAATTGCCTAAATTCAACGAAATACTCAGTTTAAAAAAAAAGATTTAAATAAAGGTATTCTGTTTGGAACAAAAGTAGGTTCTGTTTTTGTGAAAAATTGAGTAGTATGTTTCGTTTCACAAAGTGTTAGGGGGAGTTTTCTCTGCAGTCATTGCCTTCTGCACTGGGAACTTTACGCTGCTATCTCACACCAAAAATACTTATTTATGTTTTCTTTTAATTCAGATGCTGGCTCGAGATTTTCTTGACAACTACATATTTTTAGCAATTGGTAGAGTTGGTTCTACATCCGAAAATATTACCCAGAAGATTGTTTGGGTGGAAGAACATGATAAGAGGTCCTTCTTGCTAGATCTTTTAAACGCAGCAGGACTTAATAAACCAAGTAAGTTTATAGAAGATATTGTAATAGTGCTGTTAACATAGTGTTGTTCTGCTTTTTTTGTGTTGAGTGATGAAACTAAATATTAAAAACTTGGTGATTCTTCGTGTTTTTGGTTTTTCACAACCGTAGTTTGGTGGTTGTGGTCGCTGACTTCTGATAAGCACTGGAAGAGCGACATGCTGTTATGATTTATGACAGGAAAATGTTGCAACTTTTGACAATTGAACAGCTATGAAACCTTTCTTTCAGAAGAAAATGTGAGTATTGCAGTGAAGTAATTCGGGGCAATACGTAGTAAATAAAACATCTAAATACGTTCTCGGAAATGCAGTAGTCGAATATACTACATTTGATGGATAAGAAAAAGGTATTGACGTTCATTAATTACACTAAGCTTCAAATTCATTGGGCCAGTCAGTCGTTTTAATTTCTCTTTCACAATATAGTTCGTATGCGTGGTGTTTTTTCACCTCACGAGAGCGAGGTACTCTCCCGGTATACGTGAACGTTGGGGATACACAGATGTATATTATAATTATATACAGATAGGTTTTAAAGTTCCTAAATCTATATATTAAAAATGTTTGCTACAAAAGGGTATGTCCAATCCGTCCTACTCC
>JAGDQP010011207.1:0-21215 GCA_022664845.1 Lepisma saccharinum
TCTGTACTTTTACCCATGAATTTTTATTACAATGTTCTCGTGATTTATCAAGCATGTAAGGGTTTCTGTGATTGTTCTGTCACAGATTGGTTCAGTTGTTGGTGCCATAGGTTATGCGAAAGGAAAATGGCGGCTTTGAAACCAGGCGAGTGATGATGTGCATCAGCGATATTTTTGAGTTCTCACGTCTTATTTTGAATTTCTCCATATTTCAAGAATCCTAGAAAGAAAATCATTTATTTTCTATTTGTCTTATTATAAATAAGTAAAGAAATGTCTGAAGAAGGAGGTTGTATACTTCCGAAACGGTTACACATTATCTTATTTTTGTTATTAATCAGCCTTGTCAGAAAGCTGTGTTTTTCTTTATTCAAGATGGATACAAAACATTAACCCCCAGTTTTACAATCGACCGCCAAGCTTCTAGCCAGCGCTAAGTTGAGGCCAAATTCATAATTTTGCATTGCTGGCTAGAAGCTTGGCGGTCGATTGTAAAACTAAATTGCTGATAATCTCCTTGCACTGTATTAATCAAATTTGCAGCATGAAAGCATTTTCTTGTAGGGGGGGTTCACTATTGGGTCAGTAAAACTGCTATCAGCGTAATGTCAAGTGTCAAGAATAATGAAATTGAAAGAGTACCAAGTCAGCAACACATTGAACTGAGTTTTGATAGTTTTTTATAACTTAAGGTAGAATGTATGAGAGCTTATTATAGACATGAACAAGCATATGTAATTGTCTACTTATTTTCTTACTGTTATTTTTTTTATGATATCTGGAGTGAAAGAGGGCTCATATCACTTAAAATCTGTAAACAATGTAGTCTTATGTTGTAGCCCATGTGTGGTCTCTGCGAATACACTAGTATTTTACTTTAGACTAACATGATTTTCATACTTGTTTATATTTACTAGTATGCTATGTACAATAACGTACTTTCCAAATTTACAACCTCCTTTTCATTTTCAATTGAACTGAATTTAATATATATATATGGCCTTTAGGCATCTTTGGTTAAGGGAGAACTTCCTTTTCATGTTTTATATTAGACTTACTACGTAGTTTTTTATTACAATGTAAACATACGTTTTGCTTTCTTTTGTGTGACTTGTCATTGATTTGATTACTTAGAAAGTCCTTGCTTAAACTTATGAAGGAATAAAAAATACTTTTCAATCGAATTGAATCATCCATTAATTGAGTTACCCTGCAATGTAGCTAACATCACTTAACTGCCCACTACTGGTCTGTGGAGTGCTCATTACTGACATTTTCTATGCCCATTGCTTTCTGTAACGGCGCACTTGCACTCTGACATGAAACTGACTACTTCAGATACTTCTGCTCCACCTTGCTTCGAGTTTAAATGAGCACAGATTCCAAGGTATTTTCAACTGAAATTTCAACAATATATACAGGATGACCCCCCCAAAAAAACTCCCACATTTGAAAGGCTAATAAAACAAAAAGTATTGTAGATAGAAACTTGCTTATTGAAAAAAAAAACACTGAACTGCTGAACAAGACTATATTATTCGTAAAAAAATTAAATTACATGTAACGTTTCGACCTTCTAGCCAAGATCCTCATCAGACATCCTCTCAGACATACACATTTTGCTTATTGAAAAATACAAAAGGGGAATGAAAACAGTTTGTAATCACTAAGGTTCGAAAAGCGTCTGGTAAGTGTTTATGTTTTGAAAATTACGTCTGGTAAATGTTGTCCATTCTTACCAATACATATTTGCAAACGATTTCTGAAGTTTATTATAACCCGACGTGTCATATCTTGTGGAATAGCTGCTACCTACTCTTGAATTACTCTCTTGAGGTCGTCTAGAATGTGGGGCCGATGTGCGTAAACCTTGGATTAGTAATGAAGCACATTTCCACTTAAATGGTTATAGTCACGAACAAAATTTCCGCAATTGGTCTGATCATAACCCCCGAATCCTGCACGAAAGACCATTGCACTCTGATGAAGTGACTCTCTTTGTGAAATTTACAGAGATGGCATTATCGGTCCTTATTATTTTGAAGAGGGGGCGTGTAACATTCGCGGTAAATGTGTATTGCTAAGAATGGACAACATTTACCAGACGTAATTTTCAAAACATAAACACTTAACAGACGCTTTTCGAACCTTAGTCTGTAACAGTTATCGATATTGCCCCTGACATTGCCCCGATTTAGTGCACCGGTTCATATCACTCCCTGTGCTAACGTCGAACTCATATACGTCAGAACTTAGAACCTGGCGTGTGTGTGCATGAAGACGACACATCAAAATAAGGGAACTAAGTAAAATTGAGTTTCATCGTTTAATACAAGCATTACAGAAAGTCGTAGTACGATCTTTTACGTCAAAGTTTACATGAATAAGCTAATAGGTAAACCACTGGACATCGTAGTACGTAAGTACTGAAAATTGACTTTTTTTTGGACGTTATTTTTTGCAGGCCATCTTATGCGGTGCATTAATAAAGGAAATTTATTGCCAGCTTTGTGTTAAATTTTCAAATACAAAAAAGCCAATAAGTTAACGTATTACATACCTAATAAAAGCTCAAAGTGCATGGAATAAGTAACTGATATTTTATACGGCGAGATAAGCAAACAGATACTACCTTTTAAGCAATATTGAAAACCTATTTCACGTGCACAGATGTGTGAAAACCTATGTTTACCTGTTAACTAAGTCGAAGTTTTTAACAATTTAAAAACCTACAAAGCTTTTCTCACGACGTGATATATACGATCGTGATCTACGAAGAACAAGGAGACAGATTGTATATGTTGTATTTTATTTGTGTTGAATATCTAAAAATTGAGTCTGTAAAGTTGTGCGTTTGTGTGGGTTTTTTTTTCTTGTTCCATTTGTTCGTAAACTAAAAGTTTCATGCACAGACGTTACACACACACACACACACACACACACACACAAAAAAAAAACGATGTCGCTGCTTGGTTCGTCAAAGTAAATGTATTTTGCAACAACCGCTCTTTCAAGGAAAAGTAAGGGTTTCAGTAAATTATAACTGCAAGGAAAAACGTAAAAAACGTATTCATTAACAAACACAAATCGTCCGTCTTGTTAACATATGCAAGTGCAATAAAAATAAAGAAAAAAAGTGTCAAACAATTTAATAGTACATGTAAATAAACAAATCTCAGTGTAATTTATGTTTAATGTTTCAAAACGTCTTCCAAAAGCGGTAAAATTTTACCGCTAATAGACGACACATTTAGCAGCTAATAGAATCGAGAGGGGCCGAAGTCATTAATTACTTAAATGACCAGAAATTCAAAGTTCTACTGGAGTGAAAGATGCTTAATATAATACAGCAATTTTCATATTTTCGTTAGTTACCTGAAGTAATCTTCGCCAAGGTAAAATAAAAAATAAACTAATCGTAGGGAAAAATTACACTGGAAACAAGAAAGAGAATCTATAAAATCGAGAACCTTTGTCATTGCACATAGTCGTCAACCGTCGTGTTGTAAATTTCCATATACTTCTAACATGTCGGGTCTAGCGTAAGCCATAGTGCTATTACCACCCGTATAGTAAATTTTATCTTATCTTACTTCTGACGTATTTTCCTGCGTTTCACTTTTAAATCATATGGAGAATCGAACATTGAACGTCGACTTGTCAGAAACGTTACGAACCATACCCCCCTCTCAAATTTGATATAATTACCTACATGAACTTCGTTAAGTTTGGCGGAACTTGACTCCTGAGCTTTCAACTGGAGCTCCACGTACAAGGAGAAGAGCTAGAAGATATGACAGTTGGAGAAAGGAAGACTGACTGGCCAAATGTGTGTGTCCATTATGTATGGTAAACAAATGAAGTGAACAGTGTTGCCATAAAAGTGGGGCATCTTAACGTATTTGACATCTTTCTCTTTTTAAATAAGTCGTTTGTTTGGAGTTGATAGTGCACATATACACCAGTGTTCTAGTTGACCATTAGTATAACGCTGTTCTAAAGGTATCGAAAAAGTGTGTGAAATTTCAGTGTCCGAATCAGGGGAAAGACAAAAGTTTGTAAACTCGAAGGAAAAAGTTTTTCCACGCGTTACTAATTGGGGTGTTTGAGTAACCAGATAATTTATGAATGGAAACTTGAGGCAAAAGGCTTTCTGTATACAGTGGTTTGGAACTTGTCCTTTCTGTAAATTAGGGATCTAAATAATTCATTTTATCAGAATTTTCTAACTCATGTGAACTTTAATTTCGGATGAAAAGAATTGAGGCCTTTGAATTTGAATTCTGAACTTTATTTATGGCTCTCAGGCATCTAATTAAGGCCTTTGGGAAGAAAATCTGATTCGGAATAAGAATTGTACATAAGAAGTCCGTCATCCACATAACGAGTATACCTAACAAACATTTTAGATCTGGAGTGGGTAGCAAAAATGTTTCTAGATGGTGCACGTTGATGCTGGCCAAAATTGGGAACAGTGGACTTCCCATTGTCAAACCTTCTTTGGTTATACTGCTTTTCTTCGAACTGGAAAACATGAGTACTAATGTATAGTGAAAATAATTTTAGTATTCTATTTCGAAATCAGTGAACCATAGATATTACCTCCGTTTATACAAACATTCCTCATGTCCATGGCCTATGGAGTTGTTCCTTAACCAGGCACCCAAAACCCATATCTCAGCTGCAGCTTTCCTTCTAAATCTGGCCAGTCTAGTTCTCACATGTAACAGCTTCACCTTCGACAACAATCACTACCTTCTGATTCGAGGCACAGCCGTGAGTACGAGAATTGTCCCTTCCTACGACAACCTACTTATGGGCAAACTCTCAACATGATGATTTCCTACAAACCCAACTTTCGAGTCCACTACTTTGGATCCGTTTCTTGGATGACATCTTCGCGTTATGGCAAATGGAGACAACACACGTTCCCAGAACAGCTGAACCAGTTCTCTGTTATCCTGTTCACTCGGTCCATTTCAAACAAAAAAGCCACATTTCTTAAACTTTGTAACGTATTGTGGATGTTCTCGCTCCCCCAGGAACCCAGTTGTCATTGTTGCCAGCCGATGCCAAAAATATATATCGCATGAACCATACGGTGTTGAAACATTGTATGAGTTATTGTTCGAAAGGTCTTAGCTAGACTATTTCAGAGGTGCCGCCGAAACAGTCTTGATTGATGCAATAATTCAGTGTTGCCAGCTTATTTTTTAAAATAATCTGTTATTAAAATTGCTTCCATTCAGTTAGACCTAACTGCGCCAAACTTTGCATTAACATTATTCGACTCAGGTAGTGTGGATTTTCCCGAACCTAATCACTGTAGTTGTCAATGTTGCCAGCCAATTTTATAAAATATCACGGTTGCGTGGCTAAAATGTTATCAAGGGACCGGAGGCTTTGCGATTGCTAGTAGAGTCGCAGCACATTTTTAATTTTACCTTAAATTGCCATTCCGGAGATATGCTAAAAGAAATCATAACTGTCGAGGAACTCAATAATTTAATTGATTAGAAAGTATGCATATCTCATGCAGATATTTATTTATGAATTATAGAAATGTACATTAAGGATCTTTAAAATTTTCGTTTCTAGCTTGCTAACGATCAATAAACGTTCATTCTCCATTGTATGAGCTAAGACAAAAAGACAAACTATAAACACTATCAATGTCAATAAAAGCATCTTTCCTTTATTGGGCTTGTGTACTAGGGATGTGCCGATCTAACTTTTCCACCGATATTTGCTCGATATCGGTATTGAAGAGGCAGCGACCGATACTTCTGTATATATTTCTTACCTATATAAATAAGATTAGCCGCGGCTTCTCTCGCGCCTTTTTAATGTGTATTAATACCTATTAGCATGTAACAGTAAGGGGACCATTTGAAAAATTTGATTTTAAAATATGTTGGCAACACTGACAACTGGGTCACAATACCATACCTGGAATACCTTTATGGCATGTCCCAGTAGCTAAATGGCAAGTTTGCAGATACGGCTATTTTGAAAGATTGGCAACACTGACAGCTGCAGAACCCAAAGTGCCTCTATGAGCTGTCCCAGTAGTTTGGTGCGGATACGGCCGATAGTATGGGAGTAATTTAAAATATTAAGTATTTGATTTTTTTAATTGGTTGGCAACAGTGACAGCAGTGGTGTTTTGAGTAATTTTATAACCTGCCCAAGTAGCTAAATGCAAAGTTTGGTACAGATATGACCATCGGTATGGGAGTACTTTAAACTATTAAATTTTTAAAAAGGTTGACAATGCTGATAGTTAGATTTTGTAGCACCAGAATAACTTCCGTGACCTGTGCAAGTATTTACATGCAAAGTTTGGTGCGGATACGGACAGCGGTATGAGAGTAATTTGAAATGTTTTAGAAAGGTTGGCCATACTGATTCCTCAAATTGAAATGATACAAACCTACGTAGACCAAGATACCAAAAATGGTTTAGATCTGTTCAGTGGTTTAGACCTGATTAGGCCTCATACAAAATATTTTCTACAGTTTTTTTAATATATAGATTGAAATGTGGCTGTTACTTAATACAAATACGTTCATTGACTTACACCAAATTTTGCATACGTGTTCCGTAGGTACTAGAGCGAATCGTAGAGGTATTCCGAGTACTGTATTGCACCCTATTTGTCATTGTTGCCAATTTTTTTCCAATTTCTTCCGTACAGTTGAACATATCTGCACCAAACTTGGCTTAAACATTATTCGATAATAGTAAAGTACTGTTAGTGTGCCTGTCTTTAAACACCCCAGTTGTCAGTGTTTATATTTAAAAATTAACGTTTGTTTGTATGTTACTAAAATAAATCTACACTAATCCATTGATTTATACCAAATTTTGCGTACATATACATGAGGTACTTCGTTATCCGGACGATGCAGTTGTCAGCATTGCCCACCAGTTTCCTAGTTGCTTCCATACCATTCGACGTATCCGCATTAAACTTGGCATTTAGTTACTGGGACAGGTCAGAAAGGTACTCTGGCAGTTTTAAATTTATATTTAAATTGATAGTGAATAAAATAATCGAAGTTATACAGTGTATATATAAAGGTACAATTTAATTCATTACAGCTAGGCTATAGCGCAGTCTTTCCCAACCTTTTGCAGGCTGTGGACCCCTTGTTTTCTTACTAGTTTCTTTGCGAACCCTGGTCTTACAACCAAAGAAAACATTGTGCATACAGTGTCAATAGATATTTATGCGTTATCTGTAGCCTTTTCTTTCTTTTTAAAGAAAAAAAAAGGACGTAGAATTTCAGTACATGAAAGTACAATTGAAGACAGTTTGCGTGCTAACAATACTGCAATTCACAAATTAATAGTCATAAGAATAAAAACCAGCAATATATATATATATTTTACTTAACAGTTCTTTAATGTGATGTTTGGTGTTTTGCGGCTGTCAAGTTTTTCATATCTGGCTCCAAAGTAGAGATTTTTAGGCGTAGATCTGGTACCTATTTCTCGAACAGTCTTCACTCTGCACTTCTCACTTTGCAGAAATTTAAGAGTTCGGAATCGATGTGTTTCATGAATATTTATACAAGCATTTCAAAAGTGTGGAAAGTTTTTAGAAATATTCGAAAACACATTTATGCTGCATTGTTAAATTTCTGCAAAGTAAAAAGTGCAAATGAATACTGTTCATAAAATAGGGCCGTGGTTCTACATCAAGTCGGTTTTTGTACTTATTTTTCATATAAACAAATGCAGAAAATGTTGAGTCGCACTCTCAGAAAGCTGTTTTTTTTTTTATTATTATTATTATTTAAGAGTTTTCATGTAAATACTAGGGGTTTCAAACTGTTCATTTTATTAGGACATAAAGGTTAAAGGAGTGTTCATTGTAATCCTTACGAAAATTAAAATCATATCCATACTGACAAGGTGAATGTCCATTGATTTTAAACACTGCAAAATCCAGAAATTTAACTATTTTGTCAGTCCTAAGCCTGTAAAGTGTGTAGGGAATCAGTTAGTTAGCGTTGAAATTGTTCTTGAGTTACTGGTGACGGACAAAGCTGCTAACATAATATTGGTGCCATCAAAATGAGCTGTCAAACCGCAGGAAATATAGAACAGAATATTTCCTCAAAAAGGTTGTTTTTTGTATAGATTCCAATCCAATTAAATGAAAAACTACTCCACTTTCCATTACAAATTCTGAACTTGATACCCCGTAGAGATATTTCTTGGACGTCACTGGTTCCCAGTATTATAATTCAATTGCGCATATACACTTATTCTTTCTCTCTTTTTCTCCAAAGCTCTAAGTTGAATATTTTCCAAGTTATAGACTTGGTACGAGAATAACGCCGTAGACTCTATTGTCTAATCAGCACATATTTGTAACCCGATATTATGATAAAAAAATATAAACAGAGACCCCTATATATTTAGAGCTTGAAATTATAGACCTCGAGAAAAAATATACGAGTAAATTGTTCATTAATTACAAAAAGAAATTATGTGAAGTACAGGTTTCATTACGCTCTATATCGTACTGCCTTAGTGCTTATCCTGCGAGTGACGTCATCGTCAGGTTCTGTCGAGCGCTTCCGAGGATATCCGAAGTTCAGACTGTGCCTCCCTGGCAAGATCCGGTGACAATGTTAGCAGGAAGACTAACCAAATGACTGTCGGTTAGACATAACGCTTTAATCAAAGAAGGACACAGCGAATATCTCGGGAAAGTTTAGTAATAAATTGAAAAATAGTTTGGAAAATGTAAGTATCGGGATCCATTTTCCGATACCGATAACTGAAAATTGGCCGATATCTATATATTGGTACATCCGTATTGTGTTCTGTTAACATCATGCATCCTTTCAAAGACGAAGCAGGTGACGAATTATGAGGATTGTCATTTTTATTTGGCCTCGTGTATTATGAAAATGAATTTCCTTGCGATATCGTTGTGTGTTAAGTAAGTAATGTTTCTTTTACGATTTAGATTTTAAGTAATAGAAATAACAAGATATGAGGAGAGATGCAACAAACAAATTTAATCTAATAAATTAAATTAAATTTGGAAAAATGGGATCGAAAATTCCAAATTTTATTCATAACCTCTCCGACGAAATTGGCGGTTCGTTCGACGAAACTGTCGTAAAATTAATATAAAATATTACATGACGAAAAATCTGAATAAATTTGTGAAATATGGTAAAACGTCACTAAAGCTTAAAGTTCCAATATTAAGAATTTGCTGTACTATACAAAACATAGCTCTGATCTTTGTTAGAAAAACTGTAAGGTTCAAGGAATATTTTTGTGATGTTTAAAGTTACTTTGACATAATGAAAATCGCTGCTGAATATAGAGCTGTAACAACACTGCTGTGATGAAAGTACCACTCTGTTGTTTTTATTAATAGAAGAGCTTACATATTTTCAAGTGTTCGATATTAGCAGCGTTTTCATATAATTCTGAGCGGAAGCAAGTTTTCTTTGGGAAATTCGTCTAGTAATGCTTTCAGACCATATGCCTCCCGAGGAGAAGAAAACATAGTTTTGAGGGAAGGTGATAATGTAAGAAATTGGGATGTCTCTAAATATCTTCACCAATGATGCAGGAATATTTTGAAACTAAGGTTGACTGTTCATGTGGTATACTATATGAATAAAGACAATAATACGCATGGAGGGCCAGTATATCAAATTATATCAGTCCTCAGAAATGTTGAATTTCAATACGCGAAGCTTTCCGCCCGTAACCTAGGAGGTCTTCTGGCGTCGACAAAGATTTATTTTAATATGGAATGTGTGTTATCTATAGATTGTATTATTTTCTTCTATATGTACAAGTAAATACATGTAAGTGTAGCAAGATAAGTAAATTGTGCATAAATCGAAAAAGTGCATGGATTACTGAATATGTACGTTTGTGAATAAATGTATGAATTATAATATTATTGAACCAGTCCTCTATATTTAATTACCGGTAACCTAATATTAGATTATGTCTTAAGGGGTGGTAGTATATGGAATGCTGTTATTTGCGTACGGTACCCTAAATATTTTATTGATGAAGAATGGTCCAGCAAATATGTAAATTTTCCTAGTCAAGTCTGGCTTATTTTGAATTATGGAGCGAAGCTTCCAAAGCAGTCGTCTGTATGTTGCTGGTAGCATTATGAATTACCCTTGAAAATGCAATTTGATAATATTCCAATCCCAATTGTCTGGAAAGCCCGGACACAGGATTTTTTATGGTTGGAGTCTCTTCCATATTCGTTAATTTGTGTAGACAAGCAACGCTTGGTCATTCCAATATATTTCTTACCGCAATTACACATAACTTCATAGACTCCTGATTTTTGCTTATCTGTGAATTAACTCTCGTATCCTGTGCATGTTTTTTCAAGTGTTTTTTGGTGCACACGATGCTGGGGACCGAGCAGCCGTAGCTCAGTGGTAAAGCATTGGCGTAGCGTCCGGAAGGTTTTGGGTTCGATCCCAGCGGCCGACCATCCTGATTGTTTTTTTTTTGTTTCCTGTCACACCAAGCAAATAAATGCCGGGATGGCACCTTCAACATAGGCCCTGGCCGACACCGTCCCCAATCCTTTCCCCTTCCCTATCCCGGCCTGAGCCTTAGATGCCTAACCAACTAACTCTGTGGCTTACGGAACTCGCAAGATCATCGCCGCAGTAACAAACTTTTGCCACTGGATTCTATCCTGGGCAACATCAAGCCAGTTTTCATCACGAATACCTACTTCTCGAAGATCTCTTCTAAGATTGTCCTCTCAACAACGTCTCGGTCTTCCCAATGGTCTCTTTCTATCCGACTTTCCAACCATAATAGAATATAATTTCATTTTTCCCCTATCCGAGTTACATGGCCTCCCCATCTGAGTCGTCGCGATTTCATTATATTTATGACATCTGGTGAATAGTATAGTCCGTGGAGTTGCATTTTCCTCCATTCTCCAGTCATCTCGTCCTGTTTCGGCTGTATATATTTTTCAAAACCTTGTTTTGAGGCAATAAATAAACTTCAAACGATGCTGTGGTTATGCCATTGTTATGGATCATATTCTTTAATTGTCGTGGAATTCTAGGGGCATTCTAACATATTTAGAATAATCCGTATTTTGAATTCTGTTGAAAGTGGATAGTCCGGATTTACGCCAAGACTAGTTAGTCTGTAGGCTCGATGAAAGAAGGTTTACTAAACATTACCTTTTGAAGTAAGTGGATGGCCAGTCTGTTAATGTATCTAAGCAGTGGATGGAGTTTGCTTTCTATATACTGTGGTCTGCTTTCCGTATTGAAGGTCCCTGAGATATAGGTAATTTTGATTTGGTATACTATGGATTTCAGTCTAGAGCAGGACGTAATAAATAAAGTCCTTAAGTTATACTTTAACCCTGTCAACACTAAATTTTAAAGGTATAAAGTACTACAAAATAAATATTTGAGCTGCTACAACACTATTCTTAGTCGTTTCAATTTTCAGGGGGAGAAGGGTAAGGTCTAAATTATCTACAAAGAAAATGACAGAACAGTGCGTTTCCTGGAAGTTACACAATGCATCAAGGTTACAGGTGCTTCTTTTACTTTTAACGATTTTAAGTTTCTGTTAGTGTTCTTAAGTTCTGGATTAGATAGCGGTAAGTTAAAAACCATATAGCTATATAAAAATGTGCAAATGACTGAAAGTGGTATCTAACACCTGGGAGGTAGGGGGATGATCCTCCTGACCAACTCTTGAAATCATCTTTGCATTAATCTAAAAACCACATGTAGTTATTGAAATTATATTCATAAGGAAACACGACAAAGAATTTGAATTTTATATGAGGCCTTTAGGCAACTTTGGCTCAGGCCGACAGGACAGAGAGAGGAATGATTGTGTTTGTTTTGTTGCAGGTGAAACTAAGAGGGATAATTTAAAGGGCTACATTATCAAGAATGATGACTACAAGATTGCATATGTTTCTTTAGTAAGTATAAGAAGGCGATTTTAATATTTACATAAGATAACTTATATTCACTGAAACAATTGTCTTTTACATTTGTGTCCTTACTAAGATTTCAGGGTTGTCTGTTTAAAATTCGAAAACATGTCTTTTCTCATGTATTTATATCTTTTTGTACGTTCTGGATGCATTGGGATGATGGGAAAGTAGTTTTGCTTCTCTTATATGTAAAATTAATAACGTTTTTCACTAATCCGTTTTACTGATTTTGCCGATAAAGCAGTTGTAGGAAGAGGAGGGGATCATGCCCATACCATATAAAATATGTTGGTAGTTTAGAAGAAATGGGAGTGCCAAAAAGCATATTTTCTTTCAGTTAAGTTGTACGAATTCAATAAGGTGTGAACGCTGCAACAAGTGTAAAAAAATGTACGTTCCATTTGATAGTAGCGTGATAAGTGAACGCACATGGCAAAATTTGTTTAAGATGTTTCAGTTCGGAGATACGGTGACATGGGGTAAAATGGGTAAAAGAAATTGAAAAAGTGGCTTGTTGTAAGTATTATTATAGTAAAGAGCAAATGTACCTAGCCGCCGAAGCTCAGTGGGAGAGCGTTGACGTAGCAGTCGGGAGGTCGTGGGTTCGATCCCAGCGGTCAACCATCCTGACTTGAACTTTTCCAGTTTTTCCTCAGTCACACCAGGCAATTGTCAGGATGGCACCTTCAACATAGGCCCTGGCCGACACCTTTCCGAATCCTTTCCCCTCCCCTATCCCGGCCTGAGCCTTAGATGCATAAAGGGCATAAATAAAAATTCAATTAAAAAGCAAGTGTGTGTTAGAACATCCATGTGTTGTGCATATGAATATGTTTACAAGGTTTACTTAAATGGCTCAGGAACAATAGATAAATAAAATTTAAAAAACAAAACAGTATACCCATTTTACGCCAAAGGTTGCACAATCTTTTTCACGTGTCGAATTAATGACAAAAGAGTTACATGTGAACAAAGATAATTAATCCCTAAGTGTTTTGTATTGTAGAACATTAGGCCGCAAACCTTGATACATATTAAGAAAAATAAAACAGAATAAAGGAAGCGTGCTAGAAATTACTAACATAAGCTACTTGTAAGAAACTTTAACTGGTTTAAGAAAATTAGTAGATTCCTTGGTTACTTAAGGTTGGGATTAAACCGACCTTCCCAGCATGAAAGCAACGTCGGCTGCTACGAGTCGAACCAGCACAAGAAAACCCGAAGTTAACGAAGGACTCTCGCTTGTGATGTCACGTAATACGTCAGAGCAGAGTAAACGATAGAATTCATCGTACGCTTTCTATCACAGGAATACCACATACACGTTCCATATAACAGAAATCCAATATAGAAAATATATTTCCTGTCGCGACATATAAATACCCCCACATACAAATAATAAATAACAACAAGAAACACCTAAATATATTTTTTTATAACTATTAGAGAGACTGTACTTACAGTACGCTGAACACATCATAATGCAATTTCCTACCGCTTGACAATCTCCTAATGGACATAGAATACAATCACATAAATAGAATACAATGATGAACCTTTCAAACTCTCATTTTACCATCCATATACACCTAACAGGATCCTGTAATGATGAAAAAATACTTCCACACAATATACATTCATCCAAAAATACAGTACATAAATAACATACATCAAGCAGGCAATACAAGAAGAAAAAAATACATTTATATCAAACACTTGAACATTCAGTGCCTAGGTGCCAAATAACGTTTAACATGCTGCACGTGCCGTTTAATTCTAATTTCAGGATTCTCAATGCTCTCTAACCATACTGTGTTCATAGTAGGAAACATCAAGATCTTATAAGAACCAACAAATTGAAACGCTAACTTAGCACAAAAATGTTTATCAATACTAGATTTCAGAAACCTCTTGACTAATACGGTATCGCCTACTGCAAATGAAATCGGACGATGTCTTTTACTATATAATCTCTGTCTCCTATCCCAAGCTTTACTAATGTTCATCATGGTGTACAGACGCTCATCCGTACTACTATCCTCTTCCCAAACGGTATCATTCAGACACCAATTGGCATCTAGTGGGTTGATAAACTTTCTCCCCATATAGGCCTTAGCGGCAGACATGCCCAAGGTGTCGTTCACCGTTAAATTCAAGGTATACTGAATTTTAGGCAACAAATGTATCCACTGTTTTTTCTCTTTATCAATATAGCACCTGAGCATTTGAATGATATTCCGGTTCTGACGTTCACACAAATTAGACGATGGAGAATAGACAGAAATAGGAACATCTGATACTCCACAATTGAAAAGGAACTGCTTAAAGTAAGCACTGATAAAAATACTAGCTCTATCATGTACAATTCTATTGACATAGCCAAAAGTTAAGAACAGTTTCTGCAACTTTTCACAAACTGTTTTTGAAACACCAAACCTACTACATCTTAATGGTTCTAACATACCAAACCTACTACAGGCATCAGTTATTACTAAAACATGCTTGTATCCACCACAGCTGCTCGGATACGGGCCCGCGGTGTCTAAGTACCACACTGAATTAGGTTTACGTTCAATTTTGGAGAAATATTCTCCTGCAGGTTTCACATTACTGTATTTAGTGCGCTGACAAATATCGCATGTATCAATAAACAATTTGTATCTGAATATTGATTGCCAAGTAAAACGAGCACAAATCTTATGCACTGTTTTCCTATACCCACCGTGACCTCCCCCAACTGCCTGACAGCGGAAAAACTTTAAGATACTAGTACGTAAGGCTTGAGGTACCACAATTCTGAATTCTTCGCCTTTTCTAGCTTCAGTTTTCTTCATCAATATCTTATTCCTAAGTATATAACCTGGCACTTCTTGTTTATTTGCCAATTTTATGTATTATTTGTACGCATTCGCCATCTTCGTGCTGCTATTACTAATAGACTTGCTAAATTCAGGCTGTTCCCAGAAAATAGCAAAATTGACTGTTACATCCTTGCCATCATGATCAACAATATCATGAATATCAGTTAACTTGTAAAAACTCAAAGGCATTATGCACGCGTGAAAAGAAATCCGCTACAACATTAACGTGAGATCTAATATGTACTATCTTAAATTAGTATCTAGAAATACGCTCTAGTATAGTGGCATACTTTCTCTGACGTTTATGATGGCGCAACAACCACGTGATAGCACTATTATCACAATACACTATAAATTCTTGATGCAAATACATCTTGAATTTAGTAATGGCTAAGACAAGAGCCTGCAACTCCAGTTCAAACACAGATTTATTAAAGTCAGATTCAGGAATAAGTTTAGAATATAGGTAAACTGGCCTAAGATTACCTTCCTTTTCGTATTGACTCAAAGTGGCAGCATATGCTTTAGTACTAGAATCAATGGATCACAAACGCTGCATCCATGTCTGGTACCTTTAACACAACATGGTCAACAAATGCACGTTTTATCTTTTCGAGGGTCTGATCTTGCTCCAAACCCCACAGAATTTTACCTTATCAGATCTTAATCTGAAAAGCGGCTGCATCGTCTCAGCAAAATTATCTAAATACCGAGAATAGAAATTTACCAACCCACACAAACGATTTAACCCCCGCCTATTTTTAGGCCTAGGCAATTTGTGTATAGCCTCTATACGATCAGGGTCAATAAACATTTTACCGTCCTCAAAAAGATAGCATAGGAACTTAACCTTGGTGGGCACTAACTGAGTCTTGCGCGGGGAAACGGTAATGCCCCATTCTCGCAGACGCTCCAATACTTTAACTGCCAACTGCATATGTAAATCAAGATCTTCCGTGTGTATACATAGATCGTCATGAAACACATCAAAATGTTGAGAAATCAAGTCTTTAAAAATGCGATGCATCAAACTAACCAGTACATAACTACTGTTGACCAGACCCATAAGCATTTTTCGGATCATAAATAAACGAGTGGGAGTACAAAAGGTGGCATACCGCTTACTCTCATCATCTAATCCACACTGGAAATACGCAATTTTGATGTCGAATTTTGTATAATACTTGGCTTTCGCCATACCAGTAATAGTAGCATCTAGGTTAGGTTACGGGTAAGAGTCAACTCGTATTTTAGAATTAACATCCGTATACGCAACTACTAATCTTTTACTTTTATCAGGTTTAGTTGTCAAAAAACAAGGAAGGGTACGTAGAAGATTCTACTTGTTCTACTACACCCTGTTCAACTAATTTATCAATGTACTCATCTGCGTGCTAACTCCTTTAATTTATGACGAGGTACAAAATATGGCTGTAATCGCACTGGAGTGGGATCACGCATTTCAATTTTATACTTATAGTCCTTCACATTACCCAGCTGGTCTGAATATTTAGTAATGATCTGTTCCCGGAACTTTTGTATCTGATCATCTAAAGCACAGTATTAGCTATTACACCTGGGGTATCTCCAGCTCCTGCTTCCTCTCAAGCACCAAGGTTAGTGTCAACCCATGGTTTAGCATCACCTTCTGCATTCTGGAAGGCTGTTTTAGATGTTGTTGCAGGCTCCAACCCCTTGAAAGAAGTGTCCCTGGTTGGCTTGATGGAAGATTCTCAAGGGGTCTCCTGCAACGAAAAATTGCATCAGCAGAGAAGGTGATGCGGGCGTTTCAACAAAAAATTTCAGTTGGATTTGTTGGGATGGAATGTCTATCATTCTACTAGCATGGTTTATATTATCGCCATGACAACAACAAAATGTCTCACTTAGTAGCATATCAAATTGCTCAACAGGCACTACTATACAAGTTTACTCAAGCGGTTTACGATTTATGTGGAACTTCAGCTTAACATGCTCAGAGACCACTACTGACCGTCCACCAATTCCCATGGTTCTCTCTGGTATTTTATAGGATGGAATACGAGCTTGCTTTTTAATAATATCCAGGAACCTTTTGGAAATAAACGAACACTCAGACGCAGTATCATCACACACTTGGCCCTAAGCCCACATACGTATGTGTAGATGCATAACACTTTGGTCAGTTCGCCATTAAAAACCGAAACATTAGGTGTATTAAATCTACCTATAGCATTAACTGGTGATGGTTGTTTACGTCCATGTTGTACTGGAGGCCTAGCCGAATACATTCCAGAAACAAATTCAACAGTCTTTCCCATGTTTGGCAGAAGTGGCTTAACTAAATGATTACTACCAGGTAAACGACGGCAGCCATCATAGTCCTGTTGGTAGCGTATGGTATGATCATATTTCCCTGCTAACTCTACCATTTCATCTATAGTGTTAGGGATATTATTTTGAAAACATTGCTTATACACATCCGGCGTAACCAAACTGGATATGAGCCCTGACACAGTATCAGCATCCCAACATAACGACAGTACGTTCAAAATGCTTAACTTCTCATCAACAAAAAATTAAGCAACAGTTCACGCTAGCTTATGATCCGATAAAAATATGTAGCCATATATAGACTACGCGCAATAGTGGATATGAAAGTTGACACTAACTGCATACATATGTCCTGCCAATCATTGGTATTATCCAACAGGAACTTATATTGGGTGTAAAAGTCTCCACGCGTCTTACTCATACTGGAAACTAAGGTAGCCTCAACCGAGGAACTTTTGCTTAGTAACTGGTCTAAGATCACCAAAAATCGGAAGGTGTCCAAACTATTACTGCCATCAACCACTGGTAATTGTGCGTTTTGACTGACTGTGGATTGATACTCACAGTCACTTATCTGTCTTTCGAAGTTACATACTATAGCTGACCTAGCCATATTGGCACCAGTAAAATTCACATTACCCCTGTTGACTACACTAAACTGCACTGGACCCATAAAGTCATGAGTGAATTTTTGAACCACATGATTTCATTAACGGATACCTACTGTCTATACAATGCATAGTCTTAGCTGGATTAACATTACTACAGCTTTATACTTGTGCTTGATATGGCCGGGATGGTGTCCTACACCTAGGTGGTGGAATAGGTGGCTTTTTCCCTGCATGAGAGTAAATGTTCATATGTGTAACGGGTAATAATCCTTGTTCACGAGTAAGGATACAATCTGCAAAACTACAATTTACATTTTCCCTTGCAAAAAAACACTATCAATAATAGGCCTAAAGGACTTTACATTTGTTTCGGCATCATCATCGCTAAAATATATTAAGGCATCCCTGGCAGGCACCATATTTGGCACACGGGTTGCTAAATACTTCAATTCCTGACACAAGGCACCAACTATTAAAATCCACACAAAATGTGACCACGTGGTATCTAAGTAGTGACGGTAACAGTAGCTTACTTTCAACGCTACTCCAAATGGTTACCCAAATATACAGAACCACCTCGTTGTATGTCTCAAGGTAATTTTATTTACATGAGGCGACGTGCGTCAACCGCAGTTGATACAATAATATTTATTGGGGGAGTTGGTGGTTCTGCTCACTACTATCGCAAGAAAAGTAGCCTTGTAACAAATATTGTCATTTAATTCATTAACAAAGTAACTACCAACAAAAGTAACAATTAGCAATATAAATCGTAACAGGTTCAAAACCTTCTTCAATATGGCTACTAACGTATCACACGAAGTCACACGGCTACGAGCCGATCCAGCACGAGAAAACCCGAAGTTAACGAAGGACTCTCGCTTGTGACGTCACGTAATACGTCAGAGCAGAGTAAACGATAGAATTCATCGTACGCTTTCTATCACAGGAATACCACATACACGTTCCATATAACATCAAAAATCCAATATAAAAATATATTTCCTGTCGCGACAGTGAGTACCATTCCTTTGGGTCTTGTTGTGAAGTGTCATTGGAAAACTATCAGTTCTCCACAGTATTTTCGCTATATATATATACACGGGGTAACAGAGGCGCCGCTTACTCAGACTACAACTCAAAACTCTGTTACAACATCCATCTGGTTCCCGATTGGCCCCTTGCCAGCCAGTGAAACTTATGAAGTGATAGGAGACCGAAATATGTGCGAAGAAATAAAAGAAAAAGTGATGGTATCGCTGACGAAAGAAGGCTACAAAAGCGGAATAAACGAGGAAGGTAGGATACCGGTGATAAAAGGCTTCCAGAAAATTCACAAGGAGAACGTGAATTAAAACCAGTGTTAGATTGTAGGGGCAATATATGTTTGAACCGCTGGAAGAGAAGATAAAGAAGGTGGTAGAGGTGATAAGGGGACAGCAGGAGAATGCTAGTGCGAAGGACTCCGTGGAATGAAGACGACGACTGAGGGAGGTCAGGGAGATGAGAGCTAAATCAATAATGTTCCTTGTAGATGTGAAAACCATGTTCCCGAACTTAAAAAGAAAGAACATAGTGAGGTCATAACAGAACAGATGAAGGATAATAGGATTAATGGCTAGAGTGGGGAAGGGCTGAAAGAGGCTCTGAGAGCTATGTGGAAGAATAGTTATTGTATCATAGGTGATAAGTTCGTTAGAATTAAGGAGGGGCTGAGCATAGGGTCAAGGTTGGGTCCAGTTCTGGCGGAGATTGCTGTGAATGAATAAGAGAAGAAGGTACGGTTAAAAGAAGGTGACAAGTTAGTGTTTTTTTTAGTAGAAATATTGACGATTGCTTGGAGATATAGAAGGGCACACAAAGTCAGTTGGAGAAATTTGTAAAAGAAATTGAAGATAAAAAGAGAAAGACATAGAACTGGAGTTGGAAGTGGAAAAGTATAATACGATAGTATTTTTAGATATAAGGATGAGGAAGAAGGAAGAAAAGATATACACGGAATGGTACCAAAAATGTTGCCAGTCCAGGAACTATTGCCATGCTAGGAGTGATGTGGATTACTCGACGAAGAGAAACTTCATAAGCAACATGGAAGAAAGAATTAGACAGGTCAACAGTGAAAAAGAAAAGGCAGAAGAAGGCATAGAAGTTTTTCATGAGCAGTTAAAGAGAAATGGATATGATAAGAGGATGTTGAAGTACAGAAGGAAAGGAGAGTCCAAGAGACAAGGAAGAGAAGAAAGAGCGGAATAAAAGTAAAATGGAGAAAAAGATAAACTGTGTTGGGTGATAGAGAGTATAGGAGAGGGAACAGAAGTGATAATGAGAATGCTGAAGAAGATGGGTGGTATTTCAACGTACAGAACAGTAAGCAAGAGGCTACTGGACGTGATAAGAGAGAAGAGGAGAAGGAAAGGGTAGAAAAAAAGGAATGATTTATAGAATCCAGTGCAGTGATTATGAGATGTGGTATGTGGGGGAAACGGGAAAAAGGTTAAGAGAGCGGATAAAACAGCATAAAGATGATGTTAGGTTGGAAAGGGACAGAAATGCTATTTACAAACATATAAGAGACACGGGTCATATAGTGGATTGAAGTGAAGTGAAAGTGTTGTGTTGGAACAGGAAGATTCTTAGAAAATGGAAAGAAGCAAGATTTATAGAATTGGAAGGTGAAAAAGCGATGAACTGGAACTCGGGACTTAAAACTGATGAACAGTGGAATAAGTTATTAATAAGTCTTAAAATATAAATTGTATTTTTTGTGTAAGACGTAGATTTTTATTTATTATGTTATTATTTATTTATTTATTATGTTATTATTTATTTATTTTATTAGTGTTCCGTTTATCTTCCTTTTTACTTAATTTTCTTATATCACTTTCTAAATAATTTCTACAGGACAAGGCTTATTTTGGGATTGTATGCTTAGGTGTAATAAGAACAGGGAGTGAGAGGTAATCAGTGATTGTTGTTAAGTAAAAATTCACTTTGTGTAGTCGGTACGGGATTGGCTGGCAAGGAGCCAATCAGGAACCAGATAACTGTCTCACAAGAAATTGTGTTGTTTATGTGATGAAGCTTAGTTGTTTGTTAGTTGGCGAAACCGTTACACGTTTTAGATTTTTAATAAAACGTATTTGCTTTGCTCAGCTATTATTTTATTTTATCTTGAGTTTATAAAAGCAAAGCTTTGATATGGAAAATATCATGAAAAATGCATGTAGAGAATTTATTTTTTATTAGAAGTTAGCACGGATACAGCAAACGCAATTTTACTCCGTTCTTGCAACAATGTGATATAACAATAAAAATAATAATTGTAACAAATAATTATACAATAAGAAATAAGATCAGTTTCTTTTTCCTCATTCCAGATTTATATAACAAGCCTTTAGAAATTTACTTATACTGAGAGAGAAGTCTGGTGGC
>JAGDQP010011207.1:30062-53617 GCA_022664845.1 Lepisma saccharinum
ATGTCATGCAAAAATAATGGATTACTTTTTACTACATCAGATATTAATTGTCTATAAGTAATGAATATTCTTTCTTTTTCGTGTTTTTTGTCTTCGAAAGAAACATACACAGTGAGACATATATATCTATTGAACTACTACAAATTGATTACCTCAAACCAATCAGAAGACGAGTTTCGTTGAATAACGTAGGAGGTGGAATTTCGCAGTATTTCATGCTACATTTCTACCTAACGAAAAACCGTAGAGCTGAAATTCCAAAAACGACATATTTTTTAATCTGACGTACACAATCAAATTGTTAAATATATAAGGAAGGTGAAAACTGAAATGTCCATTACCATATCTGGGCTAAGGTAATATAATAACACAGTGCCGATTTTGAAGTTTAAGTGAAGTTTTAAATATTTTTCTCTCAACTCAAGTACTTTTTGAAATGAGAAGCGAAATAAAATACGTCTTTCACAAATTTTCCACAAAAAATGGCCGCCATTTCAGTAAAAAGTCCATTTTTTTTTAGAACATTGCTATAAATTTTATTTATATCATAGGAATAATACAAAATTGGTCCCGAAAGATCAGGAATTATAGTTGGGGGCTCCTTTAAATATATGGCAAAAAGTATACTTTTGCCTATTTTCGACCAAAAATGGCCGCCATTATGGTCTAATACCAGTTTTATTTTCTGGGATCATGGATATAAATTTTATTTAGACAATAAGTAATAATATAAAATTGGTCCCGATGAATCAGTAGTGTACGTGATATAAAAAATAATTGTGAAAAATAGCCGTTTGACCAATAGAAAATAATTATGACAAATAACCTTTTGTTCAATTTCTACCAAAAATGGCCGCTATGATGGTCTAAATCTAGTTTTATATTTTCGGGAGCATCTCTACAAATTTCATTTGGACCATAAGAAATAAGTGAAAAATTTTCCCCGAACGATAAGGGGGGATACACGTGGGGAGGGGACACATTGAAATATATTGCAAAAGGTAGACTTGACCAATTTGCGACCAGAAATGACCGTCATTATGGTTCAAAACCAGTTTTATTTTTGTGGAACATGACTATAAATTTTACTTCGACAATAAGAAATAATATAAAATTGGTTCCGATGGATCAGGGTGTACGTGGGAGCTCATTCTGACCAATAGAAAATAATTGTGACAAATACCCTTTTGCCAATTTTCGATCAAGAATGACCGCCATGGTGGTCTAAAACTAGTTTTATATTTTTGGGATCATCGCTACAAATTGCATTTGGACCACAAGAAATAAAAAGAAAAAAAAAATGGTCCCGATGGATCAGGTCAGGGTAGGGGTGCACGTGGGGTATTTATGTCTATCTGTTTTATACAACTGACTCCCTTCATTGATAACAAAGTCCGGCCGAAATGACGTGATAGCCAAGTGCCATTATTTGCATTATTATTCTGTGCACACTGCATAACATGGTCTTTTGTGAATCCATGCCAGGTTGAACCCTCTACTTTTTTTTTTATTATTATTATTATTATTGAATATAGAGTGAAGTCGAGAAGAACGAACATTTCCCGCACATTATCTTGTTTGATTTTAATTCCAGAGTATTTGCCTTTCATTTATTTCACAATGAAACTTAAATATTATTCACTATGAAATTCAATGTGAAACATATTTTCAAACAATCTCCCACAAAATCCAATATGGCTATCGACTCATAAGAAGTTATGAGCTCAGAACATACGAGCAAAGTTTCTTTCTTAATAACATTTTTTAAATTTCTGAAGTCAGTTTAACTAAAAAATAAACTTTCAGATGTCAAATACTTTCTGACTGTTGTACCTCACAACAGCCAGAAGTGAGTAAGGCAGCGATTATGTCTGTTATTACGGAAGGAAATCATGCGCTTAGCAAATGGATTCATGTAGTCCGGAAGAGAAGCCGGTGAACCATGATTTATATATATATATATATATATATATATATATATAAGGTTGTTTTTCAGCTGATCTTACATCATTTTGGGGTGCTGATTTCAAATTCGATGAGTGCCGCTCTGTAAACTTTGGGGAAACTTCGCAATCGGCGGATAAAAGGGGCGGTGTTATATTATTTTTCATTTCTTAAATTTCTGGTGTTATCTCAGCATAGTTTCATTTCTCTCATATCCTGTTAACAGTTCGGATTCCAATTCATGTATATGTTATAAATAGCCATAGGAGTAACCATTTGGCGGAAGTTAAAATTTTTCCCACTAACGTCAGGGTTGCCAACTGTTAATAAAATTTACAAAATTAATTTTTATGGAATATTTCATTTTTCAAAAGTTCACACAGAAAATATGTTGGAACAAGAAGATTGTTATATATATAACAGGTCGAATATACAGTCCTTATAGAACAGTATTAGGCGTATTGGTTTTGTATAGATATTCTACTTCCTTTCTTCAGAGTCATGGTTGCCAACTATTTCTGAATCATGTATCATTTCCTAGTTTTTTTTTCCAGATTTTTTGTGATAAATACCTTAAAAACGAAAAAAAGGTAGAGGCCCCGAATATGGCCCACCTTAACTTCGTTGATTTTTTCAGCAAGAAAAACTATTTATTCGTGCAAATCGACTGAACCATCAAATTTGCAGACTATTTGTACAAATGAAGAACATATATATAATAAATCGAAAACTAAAATGTTGCCAGTGGGCAATATTGGGACACCGTGTTCTCAATATGGCCCGCTATAGAAAACAAGAGCGTATGGAAAACGTTATGTGTAATCTTTCTGTATTACTCATAATTCTACATACTAAGATATATATGCATTACAAGCACATATAATTTATATAACATTGCAAAACCAAAAGTTTTGTATTAATACAAAATGCCAAAATTGGTGAAAACAAGTGAATATACAAGAAGAAAAAATGTGAATAAACAAGAAGTGTAACACAAAGGAAGGGATTTGGAAAATCACGTCTCACATGAGGGACAAAGAAATGGTCCGTGATCTTTAGCGGTGATTCCAACACACTCTTAATGAACGTATTTGCTACAGACACACATAGACGCATGTGTGTCTATGTCTTCCTGACAAAGGTAACAAAACCAAAATTCACAATTGTACAACACAGTGCCGGTTCTTCAGTACTGTTAGAAGCAAGCTGCTAAAATTCAGGTCGGTTTAAACGTGATGACACTTGCTTTGTTTTGGTTTTAATTTTCTTATTCTTTGTATTGAAATTGATAGCTTCCTTATTACCTGGTATTTCTTCGTTTTAATTACTAAACATTATGATGATGAGTGTTCAGTACAAACATTTCAGATACAAAATTCTTTCATTTTAAACAGTTATGACTGCACCTCGCCCAATATGGCTCATCATGCCTGCGTACCACGGTGGGCCATATTACACACAATTGACCTCTACTTTTTCTGGCGCCTGCTAGTTGCATGCATTGCGTTACACACTTTTGTGTTCACGTATGCTCACATAGCTACATTATCCATGCATTATACTCATTAGGTTTTCAACAATAGATATTGAAACGAAACATTACTTGCCTTGCTAAACTAACAGCAAAATATTTTCTTTCTCAATATGCCACTTCAACTAAAGCTGCTTCCGCTCATGCCACTCGCAAACAACTGAGTCGCGTAAAAATGCTTTCTTTTGTCATGAGAATATAGTTTGCAGTAACATCTAGTAGCACCAACGGAAAACTGCAGAGATCTCGGGGGTGGGCCACATTGGCAACCCGGGCCATAATCGGTACACTTACCTTACATGTGTCATAAACAAAAGGAAAGCAACAATTGTGGGAGCAAAAATTGTATGAAAAATTTTGCTTTTGTAAACATAATTATTATTTTTTTTCCTAATCTACGTAGTCTAATTTTAATTTTTCACACAGTACGACAAACGAACATCAAACAAACTAGTTTGTATGAAATAATCTGGAGACTGACGTGTTGTTGTTGCCATTAACATGTTTTGTTTCGGGAAAAGAGAAACGCAGTACAAAACTTTATGAAAATCAACGCGCAGAGAATGTAGTAGACCATTCATCATCATTCTCTTCTGCTAGTAAATTTGCATATAATTTTTAAAAAATTCAAACAAAGTAGATGTTTTATTTTCGCTTCTTTTAATGTGTGAAAAATTACTATTGTCATTGTGTTTACGAAAGCAAAATTTCTCATACAATTTTACTCCCAAATTGTTTTCCCCTTATTTATAGCTTATTTAAAAGGAGTGAAGAGTAAATTAAAAATATTACGTATATTGCGCATGTATTTCGATTTATAAGGTATTTATCACAAAAAAATCTACAAAAACTAGGAAAAGATACATGATTCAGAAATAGTTAGCAACTATGACGCTGAAGAAAGGAAGTAGAATATCTACAAAACCAATACGCCTAATACTGTTCTCAAAAAATCGAGGTGAACTGCGAATAGTTTATAAGAAATGAATATTGGAATTGTTTCAAATGTATTATTTTCGTATTTAACGTATGTAAGTCAAATGTTGCAACTTTCCCATTCCGCTTCTAGTGGTCGTGTTGCTTTTGTTCAAAGCTTATATGATAGAATAAGGACTGTATAGAACTTTCGCCAAATGGTTACTCCTATGGCTATTTATAACATATACATGAATTGGTATCCTAACTGTTAACAGAATATGAGAGAAACGAAACTATGCTGAGACAACACCAGAAATTTAAGAAATGAAAAGTAATATAACACCGCCCCCTTTATCCCCCGACTACGATGTTTCCCCAAAGTTTACAGGGTGACACTCATCGGATTTGAAATCAGCACCCCCAAAATCATATAAGATCAGCTGAAACCCCGTATATATATATATATAAATAAATCATGGTTTGGCAAAAAAAACATGCCTCTTCTTCCCCGGACTAATGTGGTATATATTTTCTAAATATTTTTGTTAAATTAGATCGGCAAGTTCGAAACTTTAATACCACTAGTTTGCGTTAAGACGTTTAGTTCGAACTTATAATTTACACAAATATATGCATGTATACCTTTTACCGTATTATAACTTCAACTTCAATTGTTATATATAAAATGTACTTTTTAACAACTACAACGAAAGTTACTGAACTATAAGTTTCTTCTGTTTTGTTACAAATTGTTAGAACGCTGAATCTACAAATTCATTTCTTGGACAAATAGACTGGGTTTTATGTCTCCTGTGTCAGAACAAAGACGATCAACCTCTTACTCCACACAAAGACTGCAGGCTATGAATATTAGTAAAAACATATGGTATGCTCAGAACATGATACCTTACCAAAGAAGATTAGGAACTTAGGTTGAATGATGGTAGTGGTATTCTTCAATGGTAAATAAAGGAGCTTAATACCATAAGATATGTCGAAATGAATATGATGGAAAGCACAACGATTGTCTCTCTCCAAACGATCTGAGGTAGTCCTGGATTTTGGGAATATGTTTGTTTTGTGACAAAGATGAATAAAGTGAAAAAAAAAACTATGTCGGCAGCTACTCTAAGGATTGATCCAAATATTTATAGTGATGATGCGCTCTTACAATATGAATATATTCTCACGAAGATGGCCTCAGTGGATTTATTAGCACTGGAAGCAACGAATAATAAATTATGCTATGTTTATTTTCGTACAAAAACTAGGTCTGCTAGAAGAGCTGCAGCAGTGAGATATCTCTGGTGTTCAAACCTTCTTTAGTAATATCATTACTGACCGTATATCAAGCATGGATATCCCTACTAAGGATACAGATTTAATCAGAACATGCTTAAAAGAAAAGTTGGTTATACTGTGTTTATTTCAGAACTGAGGGAAGATAAAAGTGGGCGTGATGTTGTTCTATCATTTTATGCTGATGTAGTCGATGCTATTAGAGATGCTAAGTAGTTATAGTAGATTCAGTGATGGTATGTGTGTAGCACAAGTTTCCAAAATTCAGTGGAACATTTGGTCATGAATTTACTCCGACTTCGTCTGTGCTTCTTTTTCTAACAAATTTTGTACAAATGGTACATGAAGGATCTAATATTAATAAAGATATATAGCACGAAGACGCACCAGAAATTGCCGCACTGTCGATAGCCCAGTTTATTAGATTCAATAGTATTAAATGCGACAAAAAATATAATGTTAAAAGAGTAATTCATTTCAAAGACAAAAGAAATTTCTCTCCTTTTATAACCTGGGCGGACAGTGTTACAAGGAAAAAGGAAATTGTTGAAACCTTATGTAAACTAGGTGTCAATATCATATGACAGAATACAAGAAATTTCTGCAACTGTTACAAACATTACATGTCAAAATTTTATCGAAGATGACATTTTCTGCCCTCTTGTTTCGACGTTGTTGTCACTGCAGCAATAGATAACATTGACCACAATCCATCATCATCAACAGAAACAACTTCTTTCCATGAGTCCAGTACAAATATCATACAGCATCCAGTATTAGAAGATTATAAAGTGGATAAGTCCATGTAATTGAACATTAAAAATTGGAACAGTAAAATTGTCTCCCATTTACCTCGGTCCTACACAACTATCCCTTCAGTGACTAAAATTAAATGTGACCTATTACTGTCAACGGTTAGTCTACATCATTGTGATGAAGTCCTATAATTCAATCCAAGAGAATTGTTTTCTCCATGGTTGGGAACTTTTGAGATAGCACACAGCGCAACAGAAATGCATATATCATTTGCTTCGTTTTACCAGTTGGTAGAAGAACTTGTTAAATGTGACTTTGAAGGAAATCAACTTCGTGAAGTTATGATGAATTCGTTAAAATAGTAGCAGACGACATTGATGTGAGTGCTATATTCCCTTTTCCCACGAAGAAGTTGATATGTTCCTACGTCTTCACATAAAGCATGTGCAGGTAATGGCCATTCCAAAATAGTTATAAGAACAGTAAACTCTGGTGTAATTGTTTTATCCATTCAGGTTTTGAAAAAATCCAGAACATATCAGAATTGTGGAATTAGTATGGTATATGTAAAAATAAGCAATTTCTTCCAATTCGTGAATTCTGTACAAGTTGCCTACTGATATACAAATGAACCTGCCGAATTGTAATTAATTTACAGGATGTGACACAGTATCAAGCTTTTGCGGCATGGCAAATCGAAAAGCTTGGGGTCTTTTAGAGATTTTAGCACTCCGTTTGAATAGCTGAGTATGAATGAAACTTTCACAAAGGATCATGTGTTATATTTCATAGAAATATTTGTTATTCTTATGTATGATCGCTGCTCTGATCTTACAAGTGTCAATAAATGCAGACGAATACTTTTCACGAAAAAGAATCGCCCAATTGAAAATATTCCTCCTACAGAAGATGCCGACCTCGGTAGCCATGGGGGCTATGGCGCTGGGTCGCCGTTCATGAGGTTGCGGGTTCGAATCCCGCCTGGGACATGGATGTTTGTGGATTTTAAACTCATTGCATTCATATTATCCTGATGGGCAGAAGTCCATAGTTAGTAAAATGGTCTATATAAAATAAAGTTCTTTAATCCTAGAGAAAATGCTCTCACTTCAATATCAAACATCGAAGAAATGTTTGATTTTACAATACCAGCTACCACAACCTACAGATGGAATGAAGACAATAGTTACAAGCCAATATGTGTGACACTTCCAGATATTACTCGTGATTGCCAAGCACTTGTTTGCTGCCACTCATGAGCAATGTGTATCGTGTAAATGTACAAGGAGCTCTCTACCTTTCACATGGTTGTGTTCCTGTGAAGGCTGGCGCTTGGACAGACACATTTAATGGTAAATATTGATGTGGTAAATGCATAGGAGTGTCTAGACTTAGTATGATTTCAAAGTTTGTGTTGTAAATTCAAACTGGAATAAGGTAAAAGTACCAGTAATGGACACTTGAAACGAAATTTCGTAAAATAAGATTTTCTTAAGGGCGGGAATCATTTCACCTACGTAGGAAAATTTAATATAGTATGTTCTGATGCTACTGAATATTATTCGCTCTTCATGGGTTTCATCTGGTATTTCTGACATGATGTTGAAGTTAGTTCGATGGCCGCATCTACTCTTCCATGCATATTGTTAAGCAAGTAATTAAGGTAAGAGCTTTCGTTTTTTATTCAGGAAATTACAATAACGAATTCTTTTGTTGTTCTGCACTATTATCTATTACGAAATGTCTTTGTTTCAAGCATATAAATGGCCAAAACAACTATAACTTAGATCTGTTTTGCAACGCAGGGGGTGTCCATCACCGGTAGGGCAACGTAAATTTTTGTTCAGTTTTGGACGATGACTATTCATTAATGGGTTAAAATAAAAATCCTTGATTGATTGAGATGTTATTTTTTGTTAAAATGAACTCCGAACCACTCCTTTCAATAGCCCTCAGCGGAAATTGAACCCATGACCACTCGCGCAAAAAGTGGGCGTGCTAAACTCTCGGCTAATTCGAGGGCGAAATCGTAATTCTGTTAGTTGTTTTATTTTAACTTGAGATGATTATTCACTCTTCATGATCATAAGTTTGCCAGGAAATTTTTGGTCCCATTTTTCCCAATGATGGACGCTAGGATGCTCATTAATTAAATGATTTGTTGTAGTTTTAGACACTGTTCATTACAACTTATTGAATTTGAATTTTTATGACCACAAGTAATCTATAGCTCAGGCCGGAATAGGATAGGGAAAAGGAGTCGGACAGGTCTAAATTGAAGGTACCATCAGGGCATTTATCTGGCATAATTGAGGAGAAACCCTTAACAGGATTGTAAATAAGGATGGTCGACCGTTGGTTTCGAACCCAGGACCTTCGGAATGATCACTCAGTGGAATTCCATGAAACAATCAGGTAATCGAAGAACAGCATTTAACATATAATTTTGTTTAGTGCTCATATTCGCGACATCAACAATGATTAGTTAAATTATTTTGAGTTGAACGGTACTGGGTGTCCATTACTGAAACATCCAGTTTTTTCCGTGTCCATCACTGGTACAAAAACCAATGTTAGACAAAAAAAGTTATTTACTCTCAAACGGTGTATGTTAATGAAAATAGTGGATAGAAGTCACTACAAGAAAGCATGGAAAACGTGTAACATTGTCATTTGGTCAATAAATTTGATCTGTATTGGAGTTAAAAAATTATAATGGTGAAAAGTGTCCATTACTGGGTGCGTTTCCCTTGTCTATTTTTATTTCATTTTCAATATATATTTAATGTTACAATCACTTAAATGCTACATAATAAAATTACGTGTGATCTCCATCTCCCCTTCTTTCTCCATCTGAATGGTAGTAGTTGTTCCATAAATCACCTTTCCTGACTTGTCGTTCAACCCTTAAGCAAGAGAAACTATGTTGCCCGACATAGTAAATGTGTGCACTACTATATAGCAGGAAGGGTTTTGAATTACTCCAACTATAACGGTTTGTGTGCTCAAGACTGATAATAGGACTGTCAGTAACGGAGTAATACTCTTGATGAGGACCAAATAATGTAATATCGATGGAAGCAGCATGAATCACTGATGCACAGGTTAAATATATCCACCTTAATTGATAGCACCGACTATATGCATCGAGGTCACGATAATAGAAGAAAAATGTCAAAGATCATAAAATAATATCCCTAACGCTTCTTAGAAATATCTTGATCGAAAGAATTAAGTTAATAATGAGCAAGCTATATTCAAACACTTAATTCAATATTGAAATAATAATAATTACTTGTATTAGACACAATAAAAATGATGAAATCAAAATATCGTTGTTTTATTTGTCTAAGAAAAAATCCACAAAGAAGTGTTTGGTTATACAATATCTCAGTACAACTCTGATGCAGATGAATTTTACCTAAATATACTTTCAAGGCATGAGCATCTCACGAATAACAATATCTGAGTGGTAATCCGCTGGTCACACGTGTACCCAAAAATTGTCAATATTGTATTAATTATCTACTGACACCGTCCGTGTGATTGGACGTACATTATAAGTTCAAACTCAGTCCCTCAATAACAAAACTATCCGTCTGTATATTTAGACGAAACAGAATTTCGTGGATGGAGAAATGATCAAAAACAAAAGACAAACAAAATGACATCCACTAATACCTATACTTATGTACTCGACTATCACGAGACCCGAATGCGTGATCTTACAACTCACAATACAAAGAGCTTGGGTCAAAAAAAATAACTCGACTACCTGCACAATTTCATATGAATAATGCTAATGAAAGTACTGAAAATGCTTTCATTCACGACGTACGTGTGCCAGTCTTTACAATAGATATTTAGAGCAAAACGGGATAACCGACTTTCCGTTACCACTCTCAGTTCTGATTGAATGAATAAAAACAAAACCTTTCATACAGCACATAAATACAACCTATATCAACACTAACTCCTTTAAACTATTTTCATTGCAAGGGTTATGATGGGTGAGAAGGGAAGGTGCTTTAATAAAACTGCACAGACCACTGCCACTTTAAGCTTACAATATCATACTTCTGGCAAGAAAACAAGTACAGTGATAAGAATTTTACTACTTGTAAAAATTCCAGTTAATTTCTTTATGTTGGGTAATTAATAAGTTTTTTTTTAAAGTAGCAGTGTCACGAATAAATGAAACGTACACCACATGACACTCTTACAACCTATCATGCAAATAGGACTTTATCTTTTATATGTAAAAAAGTCACTAATACTATGCCGGCAACTACCTGACTATAGTAGTCTATGTAAGGTAAAGATTTATCTTGCTAACTAAGCACATTTCTATAACGTGAGGACACAGGGAGGGCACCGCGTTATCTCTCTTAAAGGAATACCCAACGCTATAAAGAATTTTAGGTACTAAGCAACATGTGAAATATATTCATAGTACCGAACCTATCCTGACTGGTACGATTCCGGTTCAAGCCGCACAGCAACAATATGTAATTTACAGTATTATTATCAAGCATACAACTGCCCATACGGGAACTACTTATTCTTACTTTTGTACGTATTTTATACAAATCAAGATTGATTTGAACATAATGCACTGGCTATACATATCAGTGTAATATAGACACAAATCTAATACTCAGGCCTGTAATTACCTACTACAAGTGCACGATCGATTGTACTGTTCATTTACAATTCAACGATAAGCAAATGAAATATGTATATAATTAGAGCTCTCTTATAGAATGACAGAAATCTCATATTATGGTTCTTTATTCACAGTTACGTAACACACCACTTTTCTGACAAATAAATATATCACTGTCCACGCAACATTGTTGATCGAGGCAAACGTAGGGGGGGAGGGGGGAGAGACAATAATCTTCCTCCGCAACGACAGTGACGAGTAACTATGCTTGCCCGCCAGCTAAGCAACGATGATACTTATAAGATAATTATAAATAGTGCCCATCCTCATGCATTATTTCCAATAGAACTAGCCTTGTTCCAGAAATTATTAATGAAGTACGACGAACCAGGATATCACTTTTACGTAATCAATGCACTGTTTACTGGGCCTTATGCACGCACTCCACATGGACGGGCAATGACTTCCTCAGGCAGAGATACATAAAAACAGATTTCTACTTACAAACCGTCGTCTTCATGCTGATTTATACACACAACGTTTCTCCAACACTTTATGATGAACTTGCAGCAATTTATAAGGCACCACTACTCTGTCACTTGAATATCTTTGTGGTTTCTATACACAACAAAATATTGCGTCGTATGGTTTTAAGCACCCATTCCGATCTGACGTTGTTGCCCTCTAGCGGAAGTAATGAACTCGTCCAAGACTACGCTGTCGACTCACCACAGGGAAGCGATCCGTCTATGCGAGGTAGGCGTACAAATGACGGAGACGTCACCTCAGGAAATCCTGCAGTCAATAGTAGACGTAAACTGAATAAATGTCATTACATGAACGAAAAGAAAATTGCACCATTTCACCAGTGGGATGTAACGACTGTTACACAACATTGGAAATAAACAAGGAACACGCGCTTCTCTAATGAAATAGACGGAGATAGCCTCCAGATAAGAAGATTTTTTTTTGTTTTCTGTCTTTTACTACCCACTGCGTATCGTAGTAAGCTGAGAAGAGTGACGTTTCTTTGACATTGCTAGTGGCAAAGGTATCATATTTACCTTTTTATTTTACTTCAATTTGTGGGCATTAATCTAAGTAGAAACATGAGGTTTAATTCTGTAGAATATGTTTTGTGGCACCAGGGACCTGCGGCAGCAGGGTGGTAAGGGAATTCTAGTTGTTACTGTGCATTCTTTTGTTTTTCTTTGATTTTGCTTCGCTAACTGAAAATTAATTTTTTTCGTATTTATTTTCTAGCCAAAGAACCATCACTTTGAATTCCCCAATTTATTCCCTGACGAAAAGAAGAAAGAGGCTGAAAAAGAACAAAAGATGGTGAACGTAGCTAAAGAAGAATACAAGAGAACTCAGTTTAGAAATCGATATAGAGTGGGACTTCCTACTTGGTATCAAGTGTAGTTACAGTTTTCCTGGACTTAGAATTTTGTTTGGAAAGACGATTGTTTGGACGGAAACTACAACTTGTTTTGAGTTTTTGTATGGGAGGAAGAAGTAGGTAAAGAACTGAATATTCTTCACACGTGTGGAGTTCACATTTATAAACTTTTAAACAAGATTTGTTTTGTGGAATTGAGATTAAACGAAGCAAGTTCTAGAATCCAATGTAAATTTACGTGGCGAGGACCATATCATATGCTTACCTTTAACACGGTACATCATCCTCGCTGCCATTGTATCTTCTAACTGAATGGCGATTAAAAATCATTCATTGGCTTCCTCGCGGACGCCTTCCTATCTGCGGACGGCTTCTTTTATCTCCTTAACCTCCCTTTTGCACCCGAGGAAGCCAATGAATAATTTGGCGAAACTAGTAGTGTTTGCGTTTTTAATCGCCATTCAGTTAGAAGATACGATGGCAGCGAGGATGATGTACCGTGTTACAGGTAAGCACAAGTTCTAGAATTTCGTAGGAATGTAGAGCTTCTGTGTAAGATGTATTTGTTTTTGACCTTGAATTGCTGTAAATACATAACATTTGTTAATATAATTTAAAAAGAAAATCAGTTTTGTACTTTTCCTAAATTATATAATTACTGATTCCTTAATTAGAGTACGAGAAGGAAGTAAAATATAACATGTTAACTGCACAATGTGACGGATTTCAATGGTTACCTTGGAACAATAAGAGAATCCGCAGGGATTATTAAACTGTTATTCCAAGGTAATCATAACATGTGGTCTTCGCATATTGGATTTAAATAAGTTTCTTTTTGCGTTAGTTTATGCAATTTTCGGTGCTATATCTGAGGGCTTTCAACTTGCATTGTTTCCAGCGGTCAAGACATTGTGTTCGGACTGCGTAACCACAGTAATGGAATTTTTCGGGTTTTTTTTTCGGTTCCCAAGAAAGAAAATTACCTTTGATATATTGACAGATTATCATTCTAGAATTTACCAATAATTGAGGATAAACTAGAAAATGTCAGATTGGCTGACACTGGGATTTGAGCCATCCCAATGATATATTTAACATATGCTCCCAACTATTGTTTTTACGCAGAAAGAATATCCGTAAACTGACGTTTCGATAATTCCTTTAGTTATTGACAGCTTTGATCACAAAGAGAAGAAAAGATCAGAAAAGAGAACCCTGAAAAAAACTAACTAACTACACCGATTTAAAAAATAAACTGTTTTCGTAAGCAAGGATTGCCATGAGGCAGCACTGGTAGCAATACAAATGTATGCATTACATGAAAAGCATAGAAGCAATACATTTGTGTTTTTCATAATGATTTTGTGAATGACCAAATTATTTAATACAAATGTGTTGGAAGGAATATGTCTTCACATAGCCATTAAAGGTTGGCTTCTTGTTTAGAGTAGAGCTTTTTTTGTCGTTCTCATTTAGTGCTTCTTACGTAATGCGTGCAAGATGACGGCACACAGCGCTAATGTAACAAAACTTCTCAGTAAGTACATTCTTCCGTTCTCAGTGTTGCTCCTCATATTGTGTTTTAATGAGCTACGCAGGAAAAGTTTGGCAATGGATATGATCTTCGATGATAAACTATTGTGTAGTGATAAGAATCTTCTGTACATTTACAACTTTATCAGACATTTACGCTACCAGCCCAACTCTTAACACACATTTTTTGCACTGTGTCAAAAGGGCGACGAAAAATTTATCTTACGCAAGTTATCATTTATAATTATCCCAGTCAGCGTAGTAATAAATTAAACCTTAAATGTTATTCCAAAATGTTCAATTATTAGATTTGCACTTCATTTGGCAGAATTTCTACTGTATGATCGTGTGATTTTTAGTGACACATAGTTAAACAAAAATATATCTAATGCAGAAATATTTTTCCCAACATTTTAATGCCTGTAGAAGTGATCGTGGAAGTTGAGTAGGTAGTGTGGCAGTATATATCAATTCTTAAGTGGCCTAGCAAAATAAGACCAAGACCTGAAAACTGTTTGTGAAATTGTTTGGGCATGTAGCGTTTGAAGTGCGTCTTAGTTCAAGCAGAAAGTTACTAAGTGGTTGTTTCTATCGCTCACTTAGAAAAATGTCATAGGGAACTGTTAATGGAGTTCGGGGATTCTACGCTAGCTGCGTTTTCAGATGGTGATATGTTATTGTGTAATGATTTGAATGTGGATATGGTGTGTGAATTATAAGAACTGTTTTTTCCACAGACGGTAGTGAGGCGTGATTCGTGGAAAGTGTTCATGGTCTTGCACTTTTCCAATACAATATGCACAATACAAACTTCCACTACTTCTCCAGACTAGTAAAATCGAGTCACCATTTTTTTGCCATCCGAGGAACTAATTGCGACAGAAATAAAATCAACTCTCTCCATAGTAAAAAGGCGTGGGGAAACCGATTCTGCGGTATGTACCACTCTCTGACATGTAGGTTTGCCGCTATCTTGAAAAAATGGCACCCGAACGGGACCCTTAAATTAAATAAATATAGGGATGATATACATCCCGGATTTTCCGAGACCGTACCGGTATTGTGATCTGCATTCCGGAGACATTTCTCGGAACGCATAATGTCCCGGTTTTTCAGCTGACACGAAAGAATAGAACAATCAAATGGAAGTTCTCCACATGTTCATGTTCACCGATAACACAAATTCGTACTAATTTTGGAAAGATCAACCGCCCCCCAAAAAATTAACTTTATCCCTTAAAAGTCAAATTTATATAGCAACATTAGATTTGGGTTGTGTCGCGCATATTCCACCCAATAGTATTCAAAGTGCAAGTGACTTGTTACCGGTTGATACTGACGCTTTGGTGTGTAAGATATTCTTATGTTTTTACATGTACACTAGGGTGGAGCGAAAAAGTCAAAGTTGTGTGACTGGTTTCTAATAGTGAAAATAACTTGAATTTAGTCTACCAGAATAAGCATGCAAATGTGTTTTTATTTTTTCTGAAAAATACATTCTTTGGGTGCCACCAAAGATTCCAAATTTTCAAAATAGGAAATTTTGTGTTATTGTTACGTGTACAAATTTGTGTGTGTCACTTTCTCAAAACATTAAACTACGCTTTGGGCTTACATTTAAAACTTCTAAACATTTAGAATTAGCTCTGGAACTGGCATCTCTACTTTGCGAGAAAACTCGTCCACATTTGCTATCCTAACGAGTGACAGTTTGAGAGTTAATTGTTTATGTTCACAAGTTTTAAACCCAAAGCGTAGTTTCATGTTGAGAAAGTAACACACACAAATATATACACGTAACAAAAACAAAATTTCCGATTTTGAAAATTTGAAAGCTCTGGTGATACAGTTTTTTCTTCTTCTTCTTCTTGTTCAGGGAAAACTTGCAGATTTATTCAACTTATTTTCACTATTAGAAGCCAGTCGCACAAGTCTGACTTTTTTCGCTCTACCCTAATCTACACTGTTCCTCCTGCAACTTCGCAAGATTTTTTGTTTTTTTCTATATGTTTAATCTGGAAAGAAATAGGACAGCAGCTAAGATGTTACAACAAGATAAGCGGGGTATAATCATTCGCTTTGTTGCCTACCGTGATAGGGATGTAATATACAGGTACTCCATTAACCGAATTCCTGACAGCAAAACGGCTGAAACTACTTCAGCAAATGAAAGAACGCTATGAACAAAGGAATTCGTGGTCTCTGGACGGATGTATTGTTGTTTTAATTGGAAATACAACACGTGTTATAACAAATTAACGTGAACTGCAAGATGATATACAGGAAAGGAAGTGAAGCCATGAAATACTGTGAAGAAAACCAAGAAGCATCTCCTTCTATTTACTCTGCAAGGAATGATTTCAAAACAGTGTGACATCACTATGTGTGTATTTGTTATTGTGTTGGTGTGAGTGTGAATTAATATATATGTCTTATAGCGTGTGCCTGTTATCATTTATTAAGAGGACTGTACATATAAAAATATTAATCCCTCTCGTCTGTGTGTGTGTGTTAAAAGTTTTATTCTTCCAAGATAGTAAAAAACTGTATTCCACGATAGTGTTTTACATCAATAACCTTGTATCCAGTAAATACATTTCATCGTCGAGTGATGGTAAGTTTGTATATAACCACAGAGTAAATACGTATACAGAGGACGCCAGATTCGTTTATTCCGGCCATGCCTTGTTCAGCCGACTGCAGAGAGTTCCAGGTTTACTCCAGTAGAGGCCACTGTCATCTTCTGAACTGAAAGTGCTGCCACATAGTGTAAACGATGCTAATTATTTGAAAAGAACAGAGAATGTTCATCTGCAAGTATTGTCAACTAAGCCATATATGCATGTAGAAAGTTGCGTGCCGTTGTGACATCCACAGTTCCTTTCTCCCTTCTATGTAATGATTTATTGCCTTGAGAAAGAAGAGTTTCTGCTCTTTACCTCCTACAATGAGGGCTTCGGCCAGGTCTCATTGCCTTGTTTTGGACTTGATTAGTAGACTTCAGTCCTGACCAACTAGGCGCTTTACAAGCTCTCCAATCATGCACTCCATTTTTCGGCAAGAAAGACAACTTGAAGTTTGTATCTTTTATGTGTGTATTTTCCAAACTTGAAAGCCCCCTTCCAACCATGAATGAAGTTCATGTCTTTACTCTGTGGTGTCAGGTTTCGGCAAAATGCTGAAATTCTTCTTTATGTTCTCTCCCCTGTGCTCAGAGTCCCTTGGAAAACCCCACGAAACATACTGACCGCGGCTTTGTTCACCGTAACTTTCACTTCTATCCTTCCCTCTCCCCCATTTTACGAGGGTCATCTTATGTCGTATCTCTAGTGTTAGGAAACATTTGGAACAGAACTCAGAAGCCCATTCATTCTGCAAAATGATTTTTCCGGAACATGGGAAGAACGGAAGCGAATATCGAACGAGATAATACTGAAAGTGAGAAAATTATTTATTTTCAGATTGACTTGGAAATCGACCAATGAACATCAGAAATATTTCGCTATGTGTTGTGCAAGTGTCCTGCGTTGACGGGGAATGGTTTCGTTTGTCTTCTTTTGCATTAAATGGAATGCAATGGCAAACCATCATAGCTTGCCCAGAAACTTTGTGGCAATAAATCCGCTTCTGGAAGAACAGCAGTCATCATCATAGCTTTTTCACTTATATTTATGGGCTAGGCAGGCACTTGTGGTCTAAGTCGGTCACATGCCTATGGGATGACGTTCCCGGCGATTGCTCCTTCAGGAAAATTAAATATGAAGGTAACGGCCAGGTGTTTGTATACCCCTAGTAGCGAGGATCTCATTATAAATGGCGTAATAAAAGATATCGACAGATAACGATAAAATGGTTTCAACTGTATTTCAGAACTGAAACGGGTCACTGGGTCAATCGAGTCATTCGGGTCAAATTTTGGACCAGGTCTATGCTTGGGACCCAGTGACCCGAAGGAAAAACAGGGTTTTCAATTCTTTTCTTGTGATTTTCGGGTTCTGAACAGTATTTCTTTCAGTGGTGAACGGGAATGTTCCGCCCACAGTATCAAGAACACGACAAACAATAGTATAACAACATATAGAAATAGTGTCATATCCCCGGAAAGAATAAATTTAAACCCGAAGGTGTGGAATTAATTCCCCACCAGAAAGTCTAATCGGAAAAGAAATCTGAATCTCACAAATGAAAATGTTTATTAATTCAAACCACAAGATCAGGTTAAATCGAGTCAGGACAGTACCACCGGGTCAATTGGATCAAAAGGCGATCATTGAATCGTCGGGTCACAAATGAATGTGGTCATTAGGTTCAAGACCCTGGTCATTAGGAAAATAAGTCGCGCCATTCGGGTGAAGACCTAGTATATTGGGTCAAGTTTGAGACAGGGTGAGGCCGATCAGCTCTGCTGTATTTCAGGAAATTTTATGATTGAGGAGTATAGCTGTCAAAGGGTTTATCATGTACTTGACAACCGCTCATCATTACTCTCATTGTAATGAAATTCCTTTGTGAGAAATCCCTTCTAAGCTCCACTCCTCCCAGATTGTCTAAGCTAGGGTATTTGACTTAAGCTCACCGAACGAGAGAGACGATCAAAGTGGAACCATTCGGCTATGCATGGATTATAAATCCTGTGCGGTGGTAGTGTTTTTCAAAACAAATAGTGAAATATGAAGTTGTATGTTCTTTAGCAACAGCTTATATAAAGCAAACTAACCTAGTTCTACCTAACTTCTCAATTTCAGATAAATCTATTGACATTTCAACAAAAAATATGTCAACACGACACATGATTAATAAAGTAAATCAAATTCGGTCACTTCAAATTCCTTTCTTTTCCTGTTCCCGTTAATTCTACTGTCAGTCTTTCCTATTAAAAATTCCCAAAGTCTTCCTCCTTTTCATCTCGGAAATGTACGCACTAAATTCCAAACATTTCATCTTACGAGATTTTCACGTTACAGGATTTTCATAGGAGAAAAGATGATAAATTTCCACTTGGAAGAAAGATGGGTTCTATGATACAACTTTTAATCATTTTTACATGAATGTCCATCTGTTCAGATGAAATGTTCATGTTTTGAATATGAAAACGCCACAATAAAATGTAAGAAAGTAGCAAAAGTGATATTCATAAATAGTAAGAAAGAAAAGTAATGCTTTTATGAATGAAAAAGAGAAAAAACTACCTCAGTGGGAATTGATCCTGTTGCCTCCCGGCCAGCGATCCAACGCTTTATCCACGTGGCCACCTCGGCAACTGAGAAAACGGCTTCGAAAGACTCTCTTTCGTTCCATCAGGTTCTTGAGAACAACGTTGAAAGATGTCTTGTATATATCTTACTCCTGACGTATTCTTGTGTAATTTTGTCATTTAGAAAGTTATACAACTTTTAACTAATGTTTTAGTGATTTTTTTCGTGAATTTAGAAGTTAAATACATTCTATATACAAGATATTTCTTTTCGAAACACGCGCGATATTTTAACAACTTTTAGAGGAAACAATTTTTGATATCTTGTAACTGCCAAACGGTACAAAAAGTGTTTTGTCTAAAAGTTGTTCAAAATTTAGAGCTTGTTTCAAAGGAAGCAAAATTAACCCCGGTTTCTATTTAAGATTTTGAAGTTGCCTTACGTGGAGGTATTTTGGGACGCCAGTGCTCACAGTAACATATTCATGTGATTCCGCATATGCAATTTGGTATATATATATATTTTGTTTCAAAGCTTTATGTGCAATAGGAGTCAAATTAAAGCCCTGGTACGGAGATTGAGAACCACCCTGTTTACAGAATGTATTTAACTTTTCAATTCACGAGAAAATCACTAAAACATTCACATGTTAACTATACATAAAAAAATAATCATAAATAAAAAAACAATTGCATATATACACAATAAATAAAAGACCGTTATATATTTTTAGACGGGGGGACAGCATATCTAGGGCCAGGACGAAGAAACGGCAAAAGGGACATTCAAGTTCAGTTGTTTCTGAGTTCTTCTGCTTCTACTAAAAAAATTTCAGAATTTTAAAAAGTGGGGTTATCTAGAAAATGGCGACCAAAAACGGCTCTTCGGCAGTTTTTAAACAATTCAGAGCCCCCATAGGGTCCAAACTATTCACTTTAGGTGAAAACTAAAATACGATCCTTGTAGATCTCCGTAATATGTATCATATGATACATATCCACATCCCAATATGACTAATAGGACCCGAGTTAAAAATTATAAAAAATCGGAAATTTCGGATTAAATTTGGCAACATTGCAATTAATTTCTTGAGAAAGTATCCACTCAGCAGTAATGATTTTTACACACACTAATATGACATAAAACAAATATTTTTTTTATTTCATCCAAATCCGTAAACTAGACTGAGAAATTGATTTTTGAAAAGAACGATCATTTTCATATTTGATTGGCAACTTTGGCAACTATTTTGAGAGCCTGTAACACTTCACAGAATATTTTTCGGAAAAACAATAAAATACGGCTCTCTTTATTTTGCATTATACTTAATAAAAAAAAAAACCGAACATCCGCAACTATGATATAAACCAGTCTGGATGAATTGAAATGGAAGTAACCATACAAAAAGACATTTTTATTTAGGGATATATCGAATTTTGCTCACCAAAAGTGACCCGGTTTCAGCTCTGGTTCAAACCAGTATCATTCATCCAAATTGCAAGAGCGGTTACCGAGTTTCGAAGGAGGAATTTCAATTTGGAACTACTGGGGCTAGGAAAGTGAATGATGTGTCGTTGGAAAAGTTTCGGCAAGACTAGTTCAAACCCGAATCATTTATCCAGATAGCAGTGGCGGTTCTTAAGTTTGGTCGGGGGAATTTTACAATTTTGGAACTAGTAGGGCTAGGAAGGTAGTTGAGGTGTCGTTGGAAGGATTTCGCCACAATTTTTTGGAATGCAACATTGATCATATAAATGGGATGCTCGCTGCTGAAGCGTGGCGGTAGCTTATACGCACAGTCCCCCGCCTCACTTGTTTCGTTCATAACCCCTACTTATAAATATGCTCTCTTTTGCTTCCATTTGCATTTTCAACATTTCATTGCGTAGTTTTTCTATTCAAGAGGTATAAAATTTATCTGAATAGATGCAAATTCATCTAGAACAGATTGTTCTCATAGAAAACCAATTCCATAGATCCCAACATTTTTACGAGCTGAAATTTCTCATCTTTACTCAGATAAAAATTCACTCTAAATGAATGGTTCCTGTTACCTCTCTCGTAATATTAAATATTCCGCTCCTTCGTATTTAGTATGTAATGACTTGAAAGTGAGAATGAGAATGAGAGTATAAAATTGCAACGTGAGATTGAGGGCTAATCGAAGACGTGAGTGTGAGGGCTAAGCAAAATCATGAGGGTGAGTGAAGGTAAAGATACAGTGCAATTGTGAGGGTGAGGACGGAATTGAAATGTAAAGATAAGGGTGCCTTAAAGTCAAGGAAATGTTGTAGCCTGAGGATAATCTCTCTCTCTTTCCAATGGTGCAAGTCTTATATCTGTATCTGGTGTTCCCTTTGAGATATTCACGGTATTATGTTTCAAGGTGAACACCCTTTCAAAAACTGCTTTTTTCGCAATCGTAAGCCCATATCTCAAAACTATTAGTTCTACCACAATTTTGTTATCAAATTTGGATTCTCTGATAAATTTTACATAAGAAACAACTAATCTTGTCTTTTACAGTTCATAGAGCATAACTTAAAAAAAAAAAGATTCAAATGGGTGTCTCCGTAAAGTGTCAGTCGCGACATTTGAGGATAAAACATGTCGACTTTGAAGCGCTGTAACTCTGGATACCTGTAACTCGGAATTTATACTAAGAACCCTTCTAAGAATCAATGTGCCAAATTTATTCAAAATCGGAAACTATAGGTGACATTTCACCTTTTTTCTGCCTGATTTGGCATGAAATAGGAGACTGAGTGCATCTCAGAGCACCAGTCATGGGAGCACTGTAGAAAAGTCTCCAGCATTCTGGCCGCCTGATTCATAGTCTGAGGTTCGGCGACTCCAAATGATGGGTAGGTACCTTGAAAAAGGCCACTTTATTTTCATAAGAACAATACCAGGTTATAAATAGTAACAGTATATAGGAAGAAAAACAGAGCCAAATCTTGATTAGCCCCTTTGCTCCTTCCTACTTGCGGTCCTGGATACCTTCCAAGAGCCAATTGCATTAATCAACAAAAAGCCACAGTACATTTGACTTTTCATTACCAGACTTGACATATTCGTGGAATCGCTCTAATATGAGTTTTAAAAATTCAACTTTTAGAACCCAGAACTACGTACACGCAGTGGTATTTTATATTGAGTTTGTAATTAAGTCCATTAGTTTATTTATATCATAATATGCAAAAATAAAGCAATACTTATAAAGTTAAACATCAAATAATTCACAGATATCAGTTCGTTACGTTGCTTTTGTTTTTATACGCTTATAATATATAATTTAGTATTTTATTAAACAAAAATAAAACTTAACCACCTTTATGTGGCATATTAGAACATTTTGTTGGGTTTCAGACTACTTTCAGAGAGTTTGGGGGAAATGCATGTCAGTGTGTAAGTGACGGTTACAAATTTGTCAGTGAGTGACGGAAAATTTAACATTAAATAATATATAGTATTCACAGTGTTGGTTGAGATGCCGGGGATTTTTCCTTTTCCCTTATTTTTTTCAATTAAGTTCTTCCAAACACCCAACCCCTGTGATCAAATAGTTTAGTCACTGGCTTCGAAAAACGCTGGAGAAGAGGCGCGGGTTCGAGGCTCACTCACGCCATCAGAAAAATGCCTAGATGGTATCTTTAATAGAAGCTCTTCTGACTCCTCCAAGAAAATAGCAACGTGAAATACATTACTGACTGTAACCTTAAACTGCTGTAAAGGGCATAAATGTAAAGTTTGAATACGTTCCGAACTCCCACCTTCATTTCGGCAACACTCCCATCACTTTCTTTTTGAATCACGGCCTCTGCTACACGTAAAGATCACCGCACATATTTTTCAATTGAAATGGTTGTCAACAGTGACAATTTTTTATTTGGCAAGAATTTGTAAACTTGCATTGATTCTTTTTAATTTGCTCTCAGTGGATGCTGACATAACATGAATAACAAATGTTAACTTGGGTAATTTCAAAACATGTTTTAAAAAACTATCCCGAGCTGACTGTTTACAATAAACTCCAACAATTTGATTGGTGCAAGAATTTTTATTTTCGCTACTGCGAATGTCAATGTTTATTTTCCGTGAGACAACAGTTTAAATTTCGTCTAAAATTTACTTTCCCCCTTACGACTAGAATTAATGGTGTTTTCAAGGAAACTAGGTCAACTGAAGAAAGACTGTGTATTTTACTAGTGGAAAACGCTGGCGATTTTGTAGACGGTAGGGGACAAAGAAGGCGTCGAAAACTACAGATCAGTTAGTTTACTGTCAGTTCTATACAAAATCCTCACCAAA
>JAGDQP010011208.1:6566-31204 GCA_022664845.1 Lepisma saccharinum
GTGTGTGTGTGTGTTTGCGTGCGTGTGTTGAAGCCTTGAGGAAGATATTTCATAGAACGGTAAATAAATTCGCTTATTGCAAACAAGGGGATCCCGGCATTAAAAAAGGTTGAGAAACACTACCTGTTCGTGCCATGTGCGCTTTGTGGTGGAGAAAAACCTTGTGGGCATGAGAGGATTTAGTAGAGATACTCTGGGGGGCAATACAATTTATTTTATGAATAACAAATTGCAAAGCTAACGTTTAGAATGAAACATTTAAAGTCACTCAGAAATGATTGAGGGGAAATGCCCTCCATAAATCCGCCCATGCGTGTGCGTGCGATTTATTCGGGTTCTCCCGTTTTCTCCAACTTTCTTCATTCCACCAATTAATCCCATGATCATGCATCCGACCTGATCCAAAGTTGCCTAAAAGGCTTTAAATCAAAATTCAAAATTCAATTTATGTATGCACGCATTGTCCTTTAATCTGGAAAGGAAAGAGAAAATGAAACACGAGCTTTATCTCCAAAGAATGATTCGCGAGATTGGCGCTGTGTAAAATATATGTGCGTGGAGTGACAAGGATAGAAACACAGTGAAATTATTGTTCGTTGATGAGACAACTTAGCAGTGAAGGTAGAATCTTTTGCTGGAAATCAAAAAGTAAAACATGAATTGACGTGCACTTTAAATTTTCTGTATAATGCCAAAATAATATTTGTTATTTGAGATTATACCTACAAGTAGTAGGTCACCATACTATACAGATATAGAACTTTAATAAACAAATACTGGACAGTTAAGAAAAGTCAAATCGTAGGATCAAGTTCGTGGGGTTTGTTGAACAGAGCTGTTCGGAACCCACTTCGCAGATTTTTTACGAGCTAATTGACCTGGCTCTTGTCTAAAGAGAGCCAAAAGAGTAGAGGACGTAGCGCACTCTCGCGCAGGCGTAGAGCTCGAACTATAAGTAACACCAAGAATGGTTGGATGTGTTATCAATGGACGGTGTCGATTTGTACTTAGACTCTTGTATAGATTTATAAAATATATATTTTATAAAATAGGTAAATTATTTTATGAAATAGGTAGCAACACTGATACTTGGGGACGGAAACTCTCACACAATTTTTGTATTGTATCGAATATTGTGTGTTAAGCTTGTGCTGATACGCCCAAATTGAAGCAATTTAAAAACAAATATTTGCCACAATTACAACTGTGACGCAATAGCATACCCGGAATACTTCTACGACCTGGCCCAGTATCTAAGGAATACGTGCGCAAAATTTGGTGGAAATCAAGGGACGCATGTAGATTTGGATACTTGCGTCTAGGGCGACCGCGCGTGGAAACAATGTCTCTGTGCAAGTCGAGTGTGCAATAAATAAAAAAACACCGAACCTGACTTACCTAACTTCGAAGTGCCTTTGTCACTACTTTTATTAAATTTCCTAATGCGTATGTACATGAAAAAGGAAAAAGTTAATGTTCTTTAAAAAATATGTAAAGTAGCGGCGCCAGGGTTCGATCCCGGGACCTCTCGATCAGCTTCCCAATACGTTGACTACCGGACCAAACAGTGAGTTGTGGAGTGAATGCTCTTCGCTGCTACTAATAGTTCAAGGAGATCTGTGCCGGCGCGAGAGTGGAGAGAGCTTTGGAAACGGTTTTCCCTGAGACGCTAGTGATTTGGAATACTAACATACATACAGACAGACAAACACAGACAAAATTCCTAGTTTACATAATTGCTGCGGATCGGGGTTGCCAGGAGCCTACGGACCGGGGCGGGCTGGAAAGTTACATGTGGACTGCAGGCCAAACGGAGCTCAACGAGGTAGGGGCTGACCGGACCGACCGGGCTGGTCTTACCCTGGGATGAACTGCAGCCGGACTGAACTGAACGGTGTAGGGGTCTGCACGGGCCGGCCCTAGCTGGTTTCTCCTGGGATGGACTGCGGGCCGAACAGAACTAAACGGGTAGGAGTCGCGCATCCCGGTGGGGGCTGGTGGAGGCCTGGATTTGCAGGACTCAAATTCGTGCTAATTGTATATCTTGATTAGTGCTTTTTAACTCAAAAAGTATAGTGAAGTAAAATCGTATTCGCACGATGATAAACGAAAAGATGAGCCAACTTAGAAAATTACATATCTAAATTGCAAGCCAACCAAAGTTAGGCAAAACAAGAAACAACTTTCTGCTCTACTTCTAAAACAGATATAACCAAAGTTTCTTCTCTTTATTCTGTTTAGAAGCAACACAAGAAGAAGAGTATTATATTAAAAATGTGGCTACACAAGAAAGAGATTATTATGTTGGCAAATTTAGTAAAGTTGGAATTGTTTTAAAATTTAAATGAAAAGTTACTTTTTGATACAAGTTTACATGAGATAAGAAAATGAACTGTATATTTAGAAACGAATTAATAACTACCTGCATTTTTACGCTAATCAAGACATGCTACAGTTAAATATTTCAGACGCATATGCATATAAGGTTTAGCAACGGATTATAAATAATTTCAGATTCAAGTTAACTGAAAACAATTATTTTCTTCCAGAAATGTCATATACAATAAATTATTAACGATTTAATTTCAGATTTCCGATTTTAGATCCTCAAGACAACCTCTCAAAAAACTTTATAGTATCAAAATTACTTGAAAATGGTACACAATATTGAACTGAGAAAAAATATTTACATTTTTTAGACTATAATAATAATAATTATAATAATACATTTTAAATAAGTGTGTTTTGGATTGGATACAGGATGGCAGTTATCAGATGACTATATATGGTGGAAAGATATTGCATTTTTAGAGTGACGTTGAACCACACCATATTATTTTTTTAAAAATAGAGTTCATTTGAAAAAGTATTCTCGTAATTCCATTTCCAAATTCTCTTATTAATTATACTTTTCCTGTAAAAAGTAAATCTTGGCTTATAACGATACGCTACATACGCTACAAGTTTGCAGATAGATACTTGTGGGTTACAACTGTAGACGACTACACTGTTATTTCGAGAAACATAATCACAAGTAATACTAGTCACATTCACTTGGACACTAGTCCGTTGACTTGTAACTAGTATTTTCCAATCGTAACGGCCGGTTTCACGAACGCTGGTTAAAATATTAACAATTCGTTAAGCGCATTTAACGTCTGATTAAGAGAAATGACTGTTTCTCCAACATCGGTTAACGCTAACGGTCTGTTAAAGCTCGCGTTAGCTTTAATCATCCGAATTTCTATGATTAGTTATTTAACAATACGATAATGATGATGTTACTCAGAAGTTTGAAAAGAGAAAACAAACGGAAAGAAAGTAAAACATTCAGTTACGTGACAATAGAATGAATATTTACTTTTACACACTACAGTTCAATAAGTTCTATCATCAAAACCATATTTTAAGTAAATAAATTATTAAAATGAATGTCAGGGCTTGGTGCAATTTGCAATGCTAATATCAGGACTTAGTTTGGGCTCTGTTCGTTGTTGGCCTTGCAGCGTAATTCGTTACGGCATGTTGTTCTGAAACGGTTTATATTTTAGTTGCGGTGGTTCGAACCCTGGCCAGGAAACAGTTATTTTATCCTTTCACTAAACGTAAAAGGAACTTGAATGTGATAGTTATTATATAATATTTTGGTTTTTAAATGTCATTTATACTTTAAAGTTGTATTCAATCTGTTTATGTATTTTGCGAAATTAACGTGACCGAGCGTTCTACATTCTACAGTTACGAAATTTAACACTTTGTCTCGCCTTTTTAGGGTTTAGCCGGAACTCTGATTTATCCCGGATTTCACCAAATATTCCCAGAAAATCTAAAAGAATGAAAAGACAGAATAATTTTATTAAAAATTGCAATGCTTTGCGCTAAAATCACTGTTAATTATACTCTAGCACCAAGATGGTAGGGCCTACTTAATCGTTTGTATGGAAATTATATATTACTTTTTAAAAGTAAAGTAACTTACAGTCCATTCGGGTTCCTAAAAGTACTTTGTTTCAGGATGACTTTCCGATTCAGTGTTCGGATTGGGGTGAGGACAATCTGAATACCTGATGTGAAATGTAGAAACAGAAAAGGAAATAAACAAACAGGTAACATGTCCTTGTGGTCCAGCGACTCAGACCCATAGCGAGGTTTTCTTTCTCAGGGGTAGGGACTCCACCAGGATGTTCAGTTTGTGGGGTTAATGTTAAAATTGGGAGGGTGTAAGTGAAATCTTGCACCGTTTCTATCGATTTTTGACAGATTTTTTTAAGTTGCTGAGGGTCTCGAGGATTTGGGGGTGACACCCCCTCAGGAAGAGAGTCTGTCGGAATCACTGCTCAGGGTGCATACAGAGATTTTTTGTTCACCCGCTCATATTTGTACCGGGCTTCGTCGGGACAGTAATTTTTATTGAATCATTAGGTTTTCCGAAGGATTCATGAGCAATAATTATAGGTTCTAATAATTATATTTTAGAATTTATCTTTAGACAGTAACACAGTATCCTTAAAGCGGAATTTTGTGAAGTCAAAATATCTAACCAAGAGGGTAATATTAGATTTTGTTTGAAATTCGAAACACTTCTTCTTTATACAATGCATTGAAGTTTATAATATACTGTATCCCATTGGCTGGAACAAGCATGTGACATTTCTTTTGCTTTTGAAACTGATGGATGTTTTCATATGTGAAATTTTAGTATGGAAGCGAAAGCAAAATTTCCTCATCTTTGAGAACGAAATTCTGCTGAAATATTTAAGAAGTTGTTGAAAACCAAACTACGAACAATGTTTCCATATACGAACAAGTCAAGGAGACGCTATGTGATCTGCCCCCCGTAAAATTCTCTTCGAGTCATGAAAATCATTTATGTGAGTTTAACCTCATTATGGTCGGTTCTCTGCTCGAAAGCAGGTCCTGATGCGAAGGTCTGGTACAAGGTGAAACGAGGATGGTTTGCAATTGCCTTCCATTGGATGCAGATAAGTTCATAAGAATAGAACCTACCGTTTAATATGGACTCCGAACCACTTGTATCGCCAGCAAGAATTGAATCCATGACCAGGGGTGTGCTGGAGGGGCTCGCGCGACCCATTTATTAAACAGTTATATTTTTCCGAAACGTTTGTTCAATAGTTATAACTCTTCTGTTCCGAGCCCTTTGTAAAATTAATTGTAGCAAACTCCTTCCAAGGATCCCTTAATTTTAAGTCAGCGACGAACCACTCACTCACAGGAACTGTATAAAGTAGGAAGTAAAATAATATCTTGAGACCCTCCCCCAAATGTTTCCTGCAACCTGCATTTTATACCTTGTGATCCACCTACATTTCATGTTAACTTGCAAAATGGAAATACTGACTAAAAGCATATTCTTACGTGTTTATGTCGATGATTCCACGAGATCTGGTTCCATGTATGTCTACTACTCTGTTTCACTATTTATATTTCATGTATTACAAAAGTAGGTTGAATCCAGTTTTATTGTATCATAGTAAAAAGAGCGTAAAATTTGCTTTCCGCACTCAGGAGATGGATAAAAGATTCATCTCTGCTCTAGTACAATTTATTATGATAATATTTTATTAGCATTGCGTTGGAGATCATTTTAATACATCAAACTAATTTACACACGCCTAGAACACATACACACACGCAAACATAAACAAAAGCGATTTGTTACTTGATTGCGGACTCCACAATTCATTTGATGCCAATCCTCTTTTTCATCCTGCCAATCAAAATTCGTTTAGCCTATAAGAAATTTAGAAATCAAGTAATTTCTTAACAATTCGTTTGTAAACGGATAGTTAAATTGGTCACGTTAGCGTTGGCGAAATGGAAAACAAAATATCGACTGATTAAAAACGTAACGCACTGTTAGTTATCGGATGCTTAAGGTATAGTTAATCGACGTTTTAGAAACTGGCCCTTAAGTTTCAGAAACAGGAACTTGTGGAGCGACGTGTATATACTAATAGTGTAGATTCTAGTGTAGATACTAGTAATAATATTCCAAAAGGTTTGAGAAACCGGCCACTGAAATAGTAAAGGTATTTCTGGAGATTTAGCTTTAGCTCAACAGGCTAGCCCAATGGAACGATCTCAGACTTCCGAGTATTGAAAGTGGGTAACAGAGGTTCGAACCCCGTTCATAACAAATATATTTCTACAAGGCAGAATTGAACAATCAAATAGACACTTCTTTTCTAAACGTCGAATACTAATGAATGTGGAAACAGCGAGCCGAATTCCCTTTGGTAGGAACGTCCTTGTAGAAAGAAGACGACGACAATTAACTAATATTGGTTGGAAGGTGCAACATAAAGTATCTATGTGTTAACAGTGTAAAAACGAAGAAGTCATTGTACTGAACCTTCTAGTTCTCTAGTACTTCCGTAACACAGATCAACTGTAACATGTGTTGCGTAGATTTTTAGAAGCGAAATGTGTGGTGCAGTGGATCCGTCTTGCCCTTTCAACTGTACGGCCCGGGCTCGATCCCCAGTGAGCGCCGTGTTTTCCCACTAAAATGATAGCTTCAACTATTTGCAGAACTCAATCAGAGATTCTTCTTGGGCTGGAGGGAGAACAAGCATCACTAGCTAGAATCAGAAAGTAAACCGTGTGTTTGCGTTTGTTCTAGTTTCAATGTTTCATTGATTTATCTCTATCCTTGTCTTTCTTTCCATGACTTTGTAAATTCCTTTTTTCTCTTTCTTTCTTACTCATTCCTTCCCCTACACACACTCTCAGTCATTACGTGAGTGTTTATTCTATCTCTGCGGATTATTATAAACATTAGTTTATTCGTGTCGTGAGGAAAATGGCCCGGTACTACCTCAGTCATGATGGATGGCCGTACTATATATATATATAACTTACACTTACTATAACTTAGCACGCAACATATTTTGTGTATTTTGCTACTAACATCTTCTTTGTAACGTAAATAACAACATAATATCAGAAATTATAAAGCACAAATATCGTGCCTCATTTTTATGAACTGATAGAAACAGACGTTTTATCTTGTCTTTCGTGCATAACGTTCTATGGAATACTCGATTCATTAAGAAATAAATAATTACCTAGTAACCATAGGTTTCAACGATCATTTTCGTTTCTCCATGTTCGGCAAGGATCTTTTCTACTGGACAATTTAAATTACATCTTCCAGTAAATTTCAACTAATGGCCCAACTAAAGTAAAAATTGCGTTAGGTTCCCTGCTTTGGTGTTTCAAATGCGATTCTCTAAAGTTTTTTTTATTATTTCCTACATACTACAAGAAACCATAAATATATTTCCAGAAGCCAGGAGATGCGTTAATGATTTATCTTAAAGAAAATAAAATTGCAACACTTGCTTGTTCACGCACACACTCTCAGAATCACGCATCATCCACTCTACGCCAGTTGGGTGGCCTTCCTTCTAGGCGTAGAGAAAAATCGAGTATAATAAAGTCATGTAAAGATTATATTGGCGACGATAATACATTGGTCCACTTTATGTATATACTGGATTTATTCTTCATTTCCTCGTTAAGTTGCATTGGGTACTACTTTGAGTGTGAGTTGCTTAGCAGATATTGCGTGTTATTATTTGTAGAGATACACTTTCTATTCCCAAGTATTAAGTTAAATATTTGCCGAGGTTAGCGATCGACGAAGATTTATTCTAAACCTTCCGCTATTAGCTTGAGTTAGTAGGTAAAAACACAGTTAACCTTAACGTCACAGATAGTTAGACCACAGATCTTTATTTGTAGTTTGAATTTAGAGTTATATATTTCCTTAAGTTAACAAAAATATTTTAAACAAGGTTTGAACATCAAATAAATTATTATAGCATTTTGCTAATATACTTTCTTCACTATCAGAAAACAATAACATGCAAACAACTTATCAAAAATTGTACCAACTTAGGAGTGAATTGTGATGACCTTTTCGTTAAAGTCTTCACAAGGGATATGGTATGCTGCAGTTTCAATGCATTGAGTCCGTCGGACATGTTTAGGTAAGTGCAAAATCTAATTCTATTAGTTAAGGAGAGCATAACTAACAATCAGCTTGCGCTTACAGTGCTAACCGCTTTTCACGTTACAAGTGTGACGTCTCTCTTTACAGCTTTCAAAATTAGTACCTAATTTTTACTCAATCCTCAGTAGAACGTTGATTCAGTTGTGTTTATGTTCTTATTGAGTAGCTCGAACCTTTTAAATCAAAATTTCAAATGTATGTAATTTATTACATTCTTCTGCAGAATTTTAATACTATTCATATTGTTTGTTGGCTGTTTCGTTTTCACTGGTTTCTTGATGATCCATAATTACTTAAAATTTTCTACATAATGGAATAAGTTGATTCGTTTACAATAAATACTTCAACCCTAATATTGTTAGTAGAACAATCTTTTATTGAATAGCAGTTGATGTGGAGCGAGATCTTTCTAGCGTTAAAATAATACGCTTGGCGTGTACTATTAAGGCTCCGAAGAAATAGGGGAACTGAAGACCTGAATTGTAAACACCCCAAGTCAATGTTTATCGTATTTGCATGTTTTCTGTTCGTCGGTATCTATGTTCCAAGGGCTATCCACTTGCATAAATATTGCATCCTAATCCCACCAGAGAAACCCGTTTTAATACAAAATATTTTCAGCTGAATAGGATAACATACCAAGACCATGGAATGCTTTTTGTTCAGCCTGAAATAAATACTCTGGTGGACTTGAAATGTTTTGCAATTCAGGTCCTCAATTGAGAAAAAAATTGACAAGATTAGTAAAATAAAGTGTCGCAATCAAAATAGTTAAAGAGGATTCAAAAAATATAATGCGACTTTAATGGAACGTTGGTATTCAAAGCGACCTCAGCGACATTTATACTTAACTTATAAGTAGTCAGACAATTTTTATGACCATCTAGTAATAACTTTCAAATCGAAAAAGAAAGACAGAGGTACTGGAAATCTTATCCCTATTATCAAAATGCTGCTAAATATTTGGTGATATAATTAATAAAGTATTGACAACTTTCTCCTTTTGTAGGCTTGCGTATTTAAACAATGAAAATATGGATTATAAGAGAATTGCGAACTGGAGCTATGATAAAGGTTACACACATAAAGCGGCTTCAACTTATCACTCTGGATATTATTATCCACGACGTCTGTTCGGCGCACAAGATTTTGGACAAACAGCTATGAGAGTCGAAATCGAAGATAAAGTTCATAAATTGTGCCCTAAAGACGAAACTAAAATGAAGGTATATAATATAAGCTTTAATTCAATATAAGGTTTCCCACATGTTTTCCAACATAAGAATCTCGAAAGTACTTATTATGAATACACCGTGGATATTTTTAACTTACGCTATATCTCATATTTGAGTTTCACAGAAACGTAGTTAATCCAAACTATACAAGAAAAGCGTGGAAAGGGATGTCAAAGTGCTAGGCATAATATTCCAGAAATTTTCCTTAATTCAGCAAGATTAATCGAAAACCGGTATGGGTTTCTTAATATACCATGAGAACTAGCTTTCTTACACACTGTTTAGGTCTAGCATATAACTCATATCTGGTAACACTTTTTTACTCAATCCCTTCACCAAATGGACTTCAAACTTTGAATAGGTGTATGCACATATTAACCTGACTTGAAAAAATATATTATGCTATTGTTACACTGCATGCACTCAGCATCTAACAGACAATAGCACCGAGAACAAAACTAGTTCCAGGTTAGGTATTAAAGATTTTAATTTAGAATGAAAATAACAAGGTAAAACTTATAAATATTTTGTTTCTGACCGCTTTCATGGACTTCGAATAATCGTGGAATGTTTCAATATACCTTTTACGATTTCGTTATTGGAAAACAGGTTGAACCGAGGATAACTATACCTTTATTTAGTTGCTGTATTAATACTTATACGATTTTGATCCTGTATTGGTTTATGTAATGCATTTGACACAACTTAGGTGTATATATCTACTTATAGTAAGGGATGCATATCCTAATCGTTCTAAGGTACTAACAGATCATATAACAATGATAAATGCTCGTTAAGTTCCCGTACTGGTACCAATGTAACACCCACATACGATGATGTGTTTCAACTTGTCCCAGCACTTTGTGCAAAACACCCATCGACTCCGAGGCACCGTTCCTGTATCCGCAGAGACAGCTAGAATTTGAATGTACTTTCATGAAAAGAAAACCAGACTTAGCGGTTTTCAGTATATCGTTTCCTTTTCTTTCAAAGTACAGTATTTACTGTCGCTGTGGATGAAGAAATAGAGCATCGAGGTTGATACAGTAGGTGCTTTGCCGAAAGCGCTGGGACAGGAACAGTTGGAACAGATAATAGTACGTAGGTGATATATACTAGTGACTACTATGTTTCACTTATTGTTTATCACCACTAGTGTGATTCGCGATTTTAAAGAAACTAATGTAGGTCCGTTTAAAAGCAACGTTATGTCAGGCTTGTTAAGACGCAAAACACGATGACTTAACGCTTTAACTTTGATATACCATGTTTTATAATTATGTACCATAACAAAGTACTTAGTTAAGTTCCCATTTAGAACCTCTAAATTTTGAAGCTGAGTTTGTAGTTTCCCTTAGTTTGTTGTAACAGTATTTTAAGAATTTTGTCCCTACGTTTCGGAAACACCTATATATGCAAAATGTATAGACATAATTGAGTTTGCATGTTATCCCCGATGAGTTTAGCTAGTAGGATGAATGTGCTAACAATTATTATTCTCTTGGAAGGTATATATTCATCATCCAGCCGAATTCCACCGTGATTTTCTAGAAAACTCTCCGCTGCTGGAAATAGGCCTGGAAATATCAATTACACCGAAGATTACTACAACTTCTGAAAGTCTAGAATCATATCCACCTGAAAAAAGAGGTTGTCTTTTCCCCGGTGAAAAGTTGCTGGACATATTTAAAATATACACTCAACGTAATTGCTACACCGAATGTTTTATTAAACTTATTCACACGCATTGTAAATGTCTGCCGTTCTATTTTCCAAGTAAGTGAAATAGAAATAGAAGATTAGTAACTGAAAGTACAAGTAATGTTTAGGCTCTGCGTTTGTTATTGAGAGTATGTAGTAAGAATGCATAGCCTTGTAACTTCAGATCAATAGCAGCAAAAGTTACAATTGAAGAAAGTATGAAGATATATTTATAGTTTCAATAATATGGTTCAGTTGATGTGAATTCAATTCATTCAAAGATTTATCACATTTCATTTGTGTGACCACAATAATAGCTTTGTGTAAATTATCAGTTGTGAATTTTGTGTATATTAACGTTTATAACTACACGCTTCAGCAAGATAGTTTATGGCTTTATAATCAGAATGAGCTCAGTGGAGTTAGTAAAGAACATTTTGTTTCTATGTCGTTTGAGAACTCTTTGGTTCCACAAGCTTATATATGTCTTAAATAAAATGTACAATTGAGTAATGCTGTAGCGCTGAAAATACATCGTTTCGTAACGCTGTATGAAAAGAATTAACAATAACCATATAATGTATACAGGAAGAAGTACGATTATCAAATGTATACATGGAAACGACTTAATCTCTATCAATATTTATTATCTACTAACATTCCACTAAAATATATTATCTCATTTCTAGGTTGCCAAAACTACTTGCTAAATCTTACTCATTTAATGTTTGTAACAATGCTCTCAAATGTAGAATATATCAATAATTTTATACAGTACATTAATCTATACATAAAAATCTGAAAGTCTGCTTGTTTGTTTGAACGTTATACATATCTACACCCCTTGATGGATTCGAACAAAATTGGGAAAACTTGGGCCTTAGGATCTCGAAGGATAATTGCCGCATTAAAGGTTATCAGCAATCTCCAAAGGGGATGAAAACATCACAAAACCATTGTTATCTCACATGTTTCATTTCGGACAAGAATCTTGAAAACAAAACAGTTTAAATATTTTAATTCAAATTTTGATTGTTGCTAGGCAGAAATATTTATAATTAGCATTTAAAAAGAGCCAGAGACGACACCAGTGTAACAGTGTCTTCGACGGAAAATTAGAGATAAAAAGCGTGCGATATACAAGGAATTTGGCTTTGTGGATTCAAAGATTTGGTCTCAACGCTAATAGTTTGATTGTTAATTTGTGACATTAATTGTGAATTAACTATTCATGTAATGTAAAACAGAGACGTATTATGTGTATTAGGTTTATCGGTAGGTCTAATAATCAATAACCGTTTTTGTGCATGTCTTTTTAGTGTTACATACTTCTTAAATAAGTTTTTGTGTAGTTATATGTTGAACATGACTATAAACGTAGAAAAAGGCAACATCTTTTGAATAGAGAAGAGAACCCTTTGAATTCAAATAACACTCATGAGTAAGGTAAATCTAATCCCAATTCATTACAAAACAGCATTTCAGAAAGGTTAACAGATATCTTGTTAGATAATATAACCATGGGATTAACTATTGAAAATTAGGAATCCTCAATAAACAATGTCCAATCTTCAAGTGTCCAGTCTAAAGAAACACCCTTGTACTAACTTGAGAGGCGACAATGTACTGCGTGTAACATCCACTAATAGTGATGTTATTTCTTCAAATATGACATAATTAAAATTATGGCTGTAATCAGCCTCCAATTCCGCTGTCTTCTAGTTTGTCAAAGGTTAGTGAACAGAAATCTCTAAATCTGCTATTAAGCAGAATAATACTTTGCAAATTGTCTGTAAAAGAGCTCTAAAGAGTACATCGGATAACCATTCATGATAGGTTCAACTGTTAGTAATGTTGGGGAAGAAATAACACTTCCACTCCTCTCCTCCTAGCAAATTAACTAGACAAAGAAAATTCTCCTTTACGGGTAATAACAAACTACCCTAGGAACTATACAGCGATTTGTATCTTCATAACAACCGGGAAAAGTAAGAACATTGCCGGGAAGGGTATCATGGCTGTGAGCAACACTCTTAGAAAGCTACATGTTAAAGTTAGGGATCTCAAAGCAATAGATAAGAACTCACTTAGACTTTAATTTCATAATATTTCCCTTGCGAATGCATTCAATAACAACAAAACCTTCTTAGAGTTACTTGATATTGAAGTAAGGCTACAGATCTATTTATTAAACTTATTTAAACATGGAGTGGTCTGTGGGATGCATAGCGATTTGACTGAGGAGGATTTCTATGAAGGAAGTCATTTCTCATATAAGGTAGTCCGTGTTTACAGAATGCCCAAATCTATACGACAAAATGACAATACTTACACAAAAGTTTCTGTGAAGTCGGTACATATAGTTTTTCAGATGATTTTCTTCCTCCTCATACTGTCATGTGTCACGAAAGATGTGAAGTGAATCCTAAACTCCGATCTGTAACACAATGTCAGAATTGTAAATATCTAATCATACCTCTCTAATTCTTGTAAATCAAAATGTATTTGTCCCCTCTGTGGACTCGAAAGTCATGACGGTTTGTTCACAGCAGAATTAAATTGTATTGATTGCAACCAGAAATACAGCTCATTAGATCCAAAATGTCCGCATAGAGAAGTATTGAGCGAAAGCGAATTAGAAGAAAGATATGACGGATTAACACAAAGAGAAGCTCATTCGATTTTAATACAAAATTTCCTAAACCTTCCTTTGGATTTTAAAATGGTGAATGTTGAAGAGGTTGCATTAAAGACTGCACATACAAATAATGGTACAGATTTACTACAACTATCAAGCATAACTTATCATATTTCTGACAAACTTTTAATTCAAGTTCTAATGTTCAACATAGGATTACAGGATATATAGGTTGTTAGAAAAAAAAAACATTCCACCACTACGCAATACCTGCTATGCTAATAATAATAAACATACCACGTAATTCTAGATTTTTTCGGTACAAGATATAACAACTAAGCATACTTCAACTTCCAATCACACAGAAACATAAACTGGAACCAAAAACAATACCTTATTAATGTCTGATTAAACAAAACAAAGAAGGATCAGAATTCTTTACTGACTCATTCACCTTGTATAATATCTTCAATTCAACTACGTAATAACTCAGAACAAAAACAAACATTTGTCAAGAGATTCATATTACACGTCCATTGGAAATATGTAAAACGGTAAAAACAAAATTTCAAAAATCAGAAAAAGTTACTTATTGAGGTTTTTTGATTAGTAGGTAAAGTGTACATATTTTGATTACATGCTTCGTCTCATGAAATGAAACAAATACTTTCCAACAGTAACAACTTACTTGAGTTAGATATAGCCATCATAAATGAAGTAGATAAACTTGAAGTAAAACTTTAAAAATTTCGGAGAAATTTCTGCATGCGTTATCTTGCACTTTAATTTATTTGTTAGAACATTATATGGATAAAATCATTCAATGGAACATTCAATACTTTCATTCTAGAAAATCTTAACTTTTATATGTAATTCTTAAAGAACCTCCTAATGTAATGTTTTAATCGGAAATGAATATTAATGCTTCTGAAATCTTGCACATTCGAGGATATAATCATATCAATAAAAAATTATCTAGATAATGTTGGTGTCGCAATACATATTCAAGTGTCCATTCCATATAATAATTTGAAATTACATTTAAATATAGACTTTATTGGAATAGGAAAAAAGAATTAAACGCCATTCAACTAAAATTTTGTAATCAAATATTTAATTTAATCAAAATTTATATACAATACAATAATAATTCGCAACATATCGCTGTTCAAGAATTGGAGGATTTTAGCAACCAAATTGATCACCAGTAATTTATAGGGTGATTTTAATAGTCATCTATTACTATTAGGTGAGAATCCCTCTCATACCTAGCGTAAAATTTAGAAAATTGGACTGTTAATACTAATCTATCATAATATCAGATAAATAGAAATAGATTTACCACAAGAGGGAAATAATCCGTCTGCAATTGATTGGAAATAATCCGTCTGTAACTTACAACTATAATAGAAAAATATTGGGCCACATTAGATCAAATGCATACTATTAATGACTTTCCTTGTAAAATCACTGATAATAATCTGTTAACCAATATAACACATTTTAGCATTAAAAATTTGGAATGCAAATAAGGACAATTGGAATAATACCTCTTATCTATTAGAAAAAAATACAACATAAAGACATTGCCATTTTAATTTAGGAAGAAATGAAATTCTAATCTAACATTTATATTGACCTGCTCACAAACCAAAAATGCTGGAAATAGACGCTCGCCAATATTACATTTGTCGAATACAGATTGCGGAACAGCAAAAACAAATACAAAAATAGCAAAAACAATTATATGAAGCATCTAAATCAAATAAATTGTATTGATTAAAAAAAACAACTTAAATATAAACAAATATTTCAACAAGCTAAACAACTAGCATGGTAATAATACTGTTCACAAATATAGTTTATTTTTAAAGTGTCCAACATGTGGAAGATAAGAAAAAATCACAAACTCATATAATCAATTCCTTACATACAAATGGGCAAACATTATTATTAAAAACTATTTAAGTATAATAACATTATGTATATACCACAATAAACTTCGTTACCAAACATTATAAGTTCGTTTAATTCATTATCTAGGCACGCTCAATGTACGAACATGGTATTCACCTGCCATGAAATTTTAGATTCCATAGCACATACAAAAACACCTTGCTTCGGATTCATGACAACTCTTATGAAATTTTAAAAAGATTACCAACTTTGGCAATAGAAGCGTAAGCTAACATTTATAATAAGTATTTACAAAATAATCAAATTCCAAAAATTTGATTTCCAGCATTTAATTATTCCTCTATTAAAATCTAATAAGGACCATTCTATAGCGTCGTGATATAACTTTTCTCCCTTGTCTAGCAAAAATATTTGAAAAACTTATCTTAAGACGCTTAGAATTATATATTTAGCTCAAAAATCAAAGAATCTGATTGAATTTCGAAAAGAATTATTCAGGTCACCATGGATTAAACTTGCTCTTCTTTGCAATAAAGAAAATTCTTTTAAATAAAGAATCTAAAAGTATATATGAAACATTGATTGATGTGGAGACAGCATATGATAATAAAATATTGTTAAACATTTACAAATTTAGCAACAAATGAAAATATCACACAATTTCCTTTTCGTCATGTGGAAACTATTAAAATCGAGAACAAACAAGGTACTTTTGGAAATTAATATTATTGAGAGTTTGAACAGTTTACTGGTGTAGCACAGGGATCACCATTAAGTTCTTTCATTTTTGCAATATATTTGTCTGATTTAACTCGTCTCAAACTACAAACTGGGAAAATAACAATCTATGCCGATGTTATTACATATTTACATTACCCTCTTTCTTATACGGCTATTAATTTTCATAACAACAAATAGAACAATTACGACATTAATTACATTTTCTTAATTTAGCAATATCACAGAATAAATCAAAATTCATAATCTTTACAAACTCTTACGTTCTTCTTAAGCTCAGACATAATCGCTTATCAAACATTGAAATAACTGATGAAATTAAATATTTAGGTGTGTGGCTTGACAGCAAATTATCTTGGAATATATAAATACAATATCTTATCAAAGTAGCTGATATTTTCTACAATTTGTTTAAAGCAATTTCTAGAATTTATATCCAGAATCCATGATTTACCTATAAAAAGAATATTTCCGAAGGAACATAACATACAGTTTCATTCTATGTTATAATTTTACCAATAAACAAATGAAAAAAAATAGAACTTCACCAAAGGAAATTTCTTCCACTTAGTTTAGGTTGGATGAATAATTCCCCTAATCTTTTTGTGTATTCCAAAACAGGAGATTATGCACTGAGATGTAGAAACGATTATGCACTAATTAAATCAATTGTCAAAGATGAGTTAGAAAGTGATCACATTGCACATAATCATACAGCAAACACTGTTGAACACTACAATGTCAATCATCAAATATAACAACAACTTCATTTAATTAAATTTAATACATGGTATAAATTATACAATACATATAATGAAAACATCGCACATATTGTTGTCAAAAGAAGTCATTCCCTCCTTATATTACCGTTTACAGCAACTCCAAGAATTAAGGCTTCTATACCTTATAGATAGGAGCAGCCATATATGCATTCTTACTGATTCGCAATATGTAAATAATGTCCTGCAGTTGTTAGATAAAAACTTTTCACCCAAATACGTTTCTTATAAACACATTATATGCACCATCTATGCGATTTAAACAAGGAAAAAATAGATCGAAAACACATGAAATTCATAGCTTTTTTTCCTTGTCAAATTATATCAATTACAATTTAGCTCACGTCTGTGCAATTACCTAACATTAATAATATACAAATCCATTGGCAATGTATTTTACGTAGGATAAAAGAATCGGAAACAATTGGAAGAAATAGGTACAGTATCATTCACAGTTACATTGCTCATTAAAAAGCCCACATATGGATAGCAATGTAATTGAACCATGGGTCACTAATGTCAAAACCACAACTACACAAGCTATTATTTTTAATAAGGTGAAAGATTACAGCATATCACCACTGACGTGCATTTACACAAATAACGGAAATTCCATATTGTAATTGTACAAACAATCAATATCTTGCTGACTAAAGTCATATTCTCATCCAATGTTCACAATATCAAACAGGACGAAATCAGTTATTGAAAACATTATTGAAAATATTTATACGATTTTCTTTGTTAATTAATTTTCTAACAGGAGAACCACAGCTTAAAATCGGGCAATCCTACGTAGATATTTGAATAAAAATGACATCAAACTTTAAACTTTCGTTTCCCCTGAACTATACCTAACTACTAAAATCTTATTCAGATCTTTCAAGAGAATCACGTTACTTGAATTTTCAATTTAGCAAAAAGATAATTTAATTTCTAAATTATCTTATTTAGATCGTATTATATTATATAATTGTTCAAAAAGAAAGTTATCTATACAACTGATCCTGTACAATTAGACACTAACTAGTAGTAAATGAAAAGTGATGAGAACGAACAATAAAATACATATATAAAGAGATAGAGTGAATCTGGGCAAATTATCCCAGAGAACAAGTGTTACACTCAATAAGTAAGGAATTGGAAGACACAGAAGATTAAACATATATCATATGATCTCAAAAGTATACGTCTGGCGCAGCAGGTGCGTAGGAATACTCAGTCGTTATAAATCAAACATGAAAACATGAAGATTAAATTTGATGTTACTAAAAAATAATAAATAGCATTTGAAGAAAGTGTAATAAGTGAGATATGGGTAGTAATAGTAGTTGCAAGAGTAGTAGTAATGGTAGAGCTTGTAGTTATAATTTAATTGCAGTAGTAGCATAACTATTATAGTACAGTAGTATTTGTTGAAATTTAGTCTCGCGGTCGATTTGTGTGAAAAATTAGATTGTATTGCGCAGACTTCAGGTAATTTGGTGTATAGAGATAGAAAATGGTGGGTGGCAATATTTCCATTTTCGTTTTATGTACTTTTCAATATCTCGACCAACATGGCGATCGCCAATTTCACGTGGTCTGTACAACCTAATATATACATTATTTATAAAAACGGCCCTCTCTATTTGTTTAATAGAAAAGGGTCTGTGAGCACGTATTGTTCCACTTTTTAGAGGTCTTTCCGTTATTTCACTGTTGATTTTAAAATTTGATCAATATGCTTCTATTGTGTATTTTACAGGGGGTTCTTTTTTGACGAGTGAAATGAAATTGTGACTGACAAATCATTACATCGCAAATAGTGGCCAATTTGGCAGTGGAAAGGGGCTAGCACTAGGACACTATGCACATTAAGTGACTTAAGTAACTGGAGTATATGTCCAACATAATATTGACTACACTCCGTGTACGTATATAGACTATTACGGATAGGTGATGTTCGCAATCAATGTTCTGTCAAAGTACATGTTTTCAAATGTCATAAGCATTCAACTTTCATTACTAGTTGCTGCTCCCAATAAACGTCCATATACATGGAATATCAATAGATGTCTGCAGTGTAATCTGGGGTAAAAAACTGCAGTTACCTGAAACACTCTTGAAATACGAAGAATCTTCACTACTATTAGTATCCAGTTGATTCAAGGTGAAGTTTCCGTACACGTACTTCTTATTACATTAAATAGCACAAGTACCAAACCTTACCTAGGAAACGTATCTTGTAATAAAAGTACATTTTGTATTGTAACTATAAGCTCGATGCACAAAATCACATTACACGTCGCCCGTTCACTCAACCTGCACTTTTCGTGAACACAACGAATTAACAATAAAACACAATCACAATGAAATCATTCATTACGCAATTTGCTATATCCTACGTTAAGTTTGGTTTGCAGAATGCTCAAATGATAGAGGATTATGATTCAAAAGAATAACAGCAATTTTATTTGCAATAAGTAAAGCTGAACGCGAAATGGAATAATAGTTGTCTCTCTCTCTCTGTGGAAATCAACAAATTTAAATAGAACCGATTTCAAATGAGAAATCACCTTCGAGTCAAAATCATAAATTGAATTTACGAATGAAACTTCCACTTCTATTAATAGTTTGTGTGAATACTAACACAAACAAATCAAACAATGGAACAAGAAAACTATCAAACTTCTCATACTTTACCTCGTTGCACATGCCGACAATTTGATTACCGTAATTAAACTTCACCACTACATTACCGATAGCAGGATTAACATTTTTGGCACAACAAATTATAAAATACAATAGCTTACCCGATACCAGATAAAACAAAAAAATGTGGCTCAGGCTACTGTTAATTTGATTAATATTACGCGACCTCACCCACTCACTCAAGGCTCCTGCAAATGGAGGATAGGAGTAACATGAAACTAACAGGGAGAACACTTTCCAAGAAAAAGTGGTTCTGCAATCCTTCATCTATAAACATTTTTGATCCAAATATCAAGAATCCAAATCTGGAACCTCGCATTCGCCTTAACTTCGATTTTTAACAGGGAAAATTCATTACAAATTTCCATAACAAAAATACGATATGTTATAGCTACGAGAAACAGTGAATTTCTACTTGCTAAACTTTCGAAAGCAAAACTTATACATATTTCGTCATCATGGCCTGTGACTATTACAAAGGAAAAACCTTACGAATTAATTAAGAATGTATCTAGATAGTGCTTTTGTGTTTCTTTATGAAATAATATAACATAAATTAGAGAATCCTAAATAATCTTAACAATTAGCGTTATCTGGTTCTTATTTCAGGAGGTAAACACATTCCATTGTGTGGGATCTCCTTGGAAACGACAGAGTGTCTTCGTATATGTAGAAAGGGTAAGAAATATTAAATGATTTAAGTTCGATGTATATTTTAGTGGTAATTAAGTTATTTCCTGAATTCGGAATTTATATCTGAAAGAAAATCCTATATGCAACATTTACGTCAACGATTCAAGTACACCTCGAATGGAATATGATACTCTGACAGAATTTATATGCTGAGATAAACTCGTTACTTGGGAGCCGTAAATTGACGTATCCTGCGAACTCACTTTCAAAAGTAATTTACTTACCTGATTATCTTTAAGGGTTCTGATTTGGATGTTAAAAATGCAGCACAAGAATGTCTAAGAATTTAATTCTAAGAACAGAAGATGAAAACATACAACTACACCATTAAAAGAAATCAAATGTAAGTAGAGAATCACAGATGTGGTGTTCTTATCGAGACTTTCAATTGTCTTGGGATTACATTCCAAATAAATTAGTTGTCCGTCAAATTTGAATTACTATTACACCATTACGAGTTCATTTTCTTCAGAATTTATTTAACATGATTGTCAGAAGGGATGTAGATCAAGTTTAATATATTAATTAAATCTAGTCGTGGAGTTCAGACAAACATTTCATACTAAGTTATTAATTCTATAGAGAACATTATGGATTGTGATGTGATTAGGTCAATCCCACTACAATTGATGGTATTCTTATAATTCACAGACAAATGAAATAATAAATCTTAACTATATATATTGAATATTATAACTAATTGATTACCTAATATCAAAATTTGAATTAAATAACATTTCAACAGAAAAGAGTCCTTAGGTCCAATAATTCTAATTTTCTTAACCATTAGCGTTGATCTTACGACAATCATTCCCACGTAACAAGTAACTTGATATTGTCAAAATACCACAAGACGTGAGAATTAAATATTTCTATCCTACCATTTTCTATTACGGGTTCCATCTATAATAACACATACGACGTAAATAATGTATTTCGAGGTAAGTTCTGAGAATGTAAGGCTGGAGATATGAAATTTCAGAGACTTAAAGTTTAGTAAAGTTCTACAGACTTCTCTTTTTAATGTTTGGATGAATCTAGGAGTTTATCAATAGCGAAGCAGTTTCAATGTAAGTCTTCTACTGACAACTAAAATTGAGTGTTTATTTCAGAGTGATATGACTTTTAACGGGTTGACACCCTATGAAACTACTTACGTCAGTTTTCTAAGAGTGAGTCGATGGAAATGTAGCGCAAACACATGTTCCAACCCTTACCAATTTTGGCAATTTAAGGAAAACAGGGCATTTAACGTATGGGAATAGTGTGACAATACATTTAGTCAGCCACAATTTTCTCATTAATACGGGAGGCTGGTACAGTATCCATATGAGTGTGCATTTGCAACTGTCAAGGTTTGTTTTTTAATTTGTGCAGAAACATATGTGTGATGGCAGCGATGATTCCAATTACGTAGAAAGTTTCACGACCATGCAAGGTGCAGATGTTGTGTTCGTTATTATCGGCGGTATGCTGCACAAACTTTTCAGGCTCAAAATCCTAAAAACTCAGTGTTAATTTGGGCTGCATCACTATGTTGAAATTTCTGTACTTCGGAATATGAGCACGACAAAGCCATTTGATTCACTGTATCAAGAAGGAATCTGGCATTTGTGTTGTGGTGAACTTGGATATTTAAACCAAACAGTAAAACCTAACGTGAGAGAGGAGTATCCATTCTGCCGTCTCTAGACCACACCTTTTACCAATTTATGTTTATTCAGAAATCGTTGGAAACATTTGGATTACAAATTTGCGAAGCTTGTCCCCCTATCCTTCCTAAAATGACTGCAGTAATAACTGTCAAAATTACTGTTTCTCTGTTTTGGTACCGGTCATTGGGCGTCCACTGATCTTCGTCGTTCACAGGTCCGTTTCTTCAGTTTTGTTCGTATTTTGAACATAGTTGCGTGTGATATGTCTGTTATCTCCGGATGCCTCACCTTGAACGCATCTGGAATTATTCTTGTAATACAACCACTACTCTTCAAAGCAAACTCAATCCACGTTTGAAGTTTTTTTTCGCGGTGTGAAGAATGATAAATCATTATTTCGCCAAACTCAATATTCAGGATTTTTACCTTCTGAACAAGTAAACACACTCCAAAACTAGCTTCACATTTGAATTTACGGTAACGAGCTAGTCCAGAACTATGTCATAACACCCTCTTTATATTTTAAATTTTGAGCGAAATTCAAGATAGCGGCTGTGATACCCATATCTTCCATCAGGTAGTGCCTTACCCATATTATCTATAGCTAACATTTGGGCTTAATTCCTCCACCCGTTTTTGACTTCCAAGTGTGTTTCCCGACTTCCACCTTTTTAAACTATAGCTCGCACAGGGGTGGGAAGAATGTCAAATTTTGGGCCTTATCAGACAACAGAGAGTTGTAGACTTTAGTCCATCGTTTTCGTCTCCCTTTTCTGGTAGGGAAACCTTTGGAAATATTTGCGTTACAATTTGCTCTAGGCTTACCCCATTTTAATCCTAAAATGACTGCAATACTCATGTGTGATGGTGATGATGGATGATTGACGATTATGCTGTACGTCACTCTTTAACACTGAATGGTCACTATAACATCGGAAACAGTAGACCTACGGATGAACAGGAGATGAATATCACGAATGATTTCTTACACTCACAAAACTACGTTGAAAGTGCGTGATCTCCTCAGAGCTCCCATTCTGCTGTCTTGCGCTGTCTGTTGATTAATGAAATCACTGAGGTAGGTGACAGTCTGAGCCGCTCTCTATGATAAACCCTGGTTTCGCGGGGTGTGTGGATACTTTCGATCATTCAGTATGATTGCATTTAGCGACTTGTGATATTTTCAAATGACATAAGCAATTCATGACATTTAGTTAACTTCTTTGCAACAATGAACGTTTAGCGAATTACTCCTAAATTACCAATGAGATTACCTATGAAGCTTCAATTACAGTACAAAAAAAGATATTATCTAGCTTTTGAACCATTAACATCATGAGCAATAATAAATATAATAAAGCAGTACTTTGGTTCTTCATTTATGTTCTAATTATATGAGTAATTGAAGTGCAGTAGAGTTACGAAATAATGAAAGTTCACTAAGAGCGCTGAGATTTACAAAACATTAAGATACCTCTTAAGGCATTAGAAGACATCTATGAAACTTAAGTATGCGAACGTATCTTAAGAAGTTTCAGAGAATATGGGCAACTTGCAAATGCCATTATTTGCGACTGGCCGCAAATTCCACGTATATTCCAAATCCTTCAAACACATATTAAAGATATCAAACGAAAAGAACATTTTCAGAAGGATGATCAAATTAATTGTATCATTCGTGCCCTAGCAACTATTAATCCAATAACATTATTTATATGGGATTTGTTTCTTTCGTTTCGCACAGAACAACTAGCCCTTTGTTCTAATAATGCTCAAATTTTGTTGCATAAAACAAGTGATAAGCATCTTTTCTGTAAGTCTCTGCAAGACTTTTCTATTTGTTAAAGATCTATTCAGAGACTATTCTATTCTATAAAGATACAAGACTTTGTAACGCACAGGTTTTGGGCAATCCTGGCTGGAGTCGCAAAAAACTGAAACGTCCCCAACCTAATGATTCCAAAAGAGGATCACACAGACAAATAGGGTCGCCAGGAGCCTAGAGTACCCACGCAACGCGTCTAACCTAACCTCTAGCTCCAAACATTTTCTACACCCCAGACGAGCGGCGCAGAAATGCCTTCCAGATTTAAGAATATCTGGGAAAGAGGATTCCAGATCCTTGTGATCGCTGTAAAAAAAATAATTTAGATCGAGGGAGGAAATACCGGTAAGGCGACACCTCCAATCGTTTAATTAGATCGTCAGTTCATATTCCGAAGTACTAGCTGGTTCAGATTAGCGACAGATTAAGAAAGAAAACGTAAATCTTTACTTGGGAAATAATCTCAAACGATGATACGCATAACGACTCATATGTGACTCATACTATGTCTTTACTCACTTCGAAGTCTACAGGATGGCAAAAGACCATGTCTTACCTTTACATTAGTAGGGCCCCCACCTGTAGTCTGGAATCGCAATTCCTGAAATAAAGACGAACGAACACAACGAATGACGGTCGCAACTCAATCCAAACGCAGTGTCATAACGCAAAACGCAAATAATATTTATTCACACAAATCACATGCTGGAGTCACTTCATAT
>JAGDQP010011208.1:31304-53609 GCA_022664845.1 Lepisma saccharinum
ATAATATTTATTCACACAAATCACATGCTGGAGTCACTTCATATTTCAACGCAGAAATAACCAGAAATTCAATATATAGTTCCTTTCCCAAGTTATCATTTCTCAGCTGGCGAAAGAATCCTACCACTGGTCTAAGGATTTATGAACCGATCTAATCTAATAAAAATCACATCACTCAATACGATAGGTTTACCGAAACACAGAAATAATTTAGTATCAATTGCTGTCAATTTCACGTAACGATTTGTAGCTAATTTCCAATAGATATAAGTCAAACATTAAATAACTCACTGCACATTATAAATATTACTAAACACTGTAAGAGGATTATCAACTAATGCCGTAGATCGTACCTGGTTAACTGAGAGGATCTACACTACGTTCACTGAACATAAACTCAAGATATTTTCGAAGAAATATAAAAATTTCAGAATTTTAATTTATTACTATTAATGTACACATTGCACGTTTACGGATATGATATTTTCATCAGAATCTGAACAGAATTACTGTTGAAGAAACAAACAAATTTGAATCGCTGGTATACATTGTATCAGTTAAGCAGAACTGAAAGTTGCGTAGTCACACATAAATGTCCATAATTTCTATAATAATTAATAAATTTCGTTGTTATTTTCACAAATTATTCCCGAAATATTGTTTTATAATTTAGAAAAGATTTGTTACAGAATTACTTACACGAAAGAAGTTCTAGTCCAAAATACATCGTATAGAAAGAATCACTTTAACGTTATTATTTGTGTGACGTCATTACAGATGATTACTACCTTATACAAAAGACGTTCTGAATAAATCTTGAAAATACAAAATAATGTTATAAAATATGACTTTTTCATCGGAGAATAGTGGCTGGAGTTGAAACCAAAATTATCGAACCATGTTGAATAAATTAAAATTTACTGTTAACATCAAAACGGTACACAAAATAGTTGAGCAGACATGTTGCTAATTTGATCAAGTAAGGAAAATATGCGGTAGCTGTCAAACATGGCTAACCGGGAATTTCGAATAGATTTGGAAACTGGAGACTATAAATTGGCATATGATTATTAAAATCCAACGAACCGGTACTTGTAATGTAAGAATTCGGTCAATAGCGGCCCCATACTGAAATTTAGAACATATTGTACATATTGATAAATAATCTCAAAACAAGAATATTAATTTAATACGGTGAAAATTTCGAAATAATGATGTTGAAAAGTCCTGATAGCACTTATATCGGTTCTAATTCTTCTTATTTCGAATAATATATTTTCCGGTATGAACGAAAACAGTCTAAGTCGAAAAATGATACTAAATTTGGTGTTTATAATTACCAATCGTAGACAGGGCTTAGGAAGTACAGATGACGGAAAGCCCATGCATCTATTCGTCTCGTTTTAAAAATTGGAACTAAACTAACATGGCGTGGGAGAGCAGTTCTCCCAGCAAACGGAGAAGAAAGCTGATTCACACCAATCAGCAAAAAACACCTCCTAGGGTCCAATCAAAGACAAGCGTTAGATCCAAGTCATTGCTGCGTGACTAACGAAAACCTGGATGCATAACGATAAAAATCCAAAGCAAAATCCAAACGAAACACGCTCAAAGAGTCTAAAACCAACCAAAGAGAATGAGCTAAGGAGAACACACAGAAAGAAAACAAAACGGAGACAAAAAAAAAAGGCGAGAAAATAAATATAAAAATGGAACAGCAACTAGGCTGTTACAACTTCTTTCTTACATTTAGATTTTGAAATAGCATTTTCTACCGCACACGTTCATCAAGTTCTTCTTTTAACTTTCCTGTGACTCATGATATTATTTGCAAGCCCCACATTTGAAAACGCGTTCTTACAGAACTTTTATTTATTTTTTATTTGCGAAATTCTACATCAAGGCACGTTACATGCCTTAATTCGCTTTTACAGTATGTGGCAAAACAAACAGTACTGAAATGACAAAAGCTTGTTGCAACAAGATGAAAAAGACCTGTATCTTCTCCCGTAATTCGGGAACACTTCTAGGCGGGTCATCCGACTAGAAAACGGGTTCTTTCATATGTATGCATCGGGGATCGTGAGATCCGGGTAGTAGGAATGATACGGGAATGGCGTTCGACGGGAAATTAAGTGATCTTTAAAGTGTTGTTCCAGAAGGGCAAGTGAGCCCCTCGCGCTCTTGCTGCATCCACTGTCGCTACTCTGGCAAGTTTGTGGCACGATCAAAACGGTTTAAATCTCACAAGAATGGGTCAATAATGAAGGTAGATCCATTTTGACGCGCCATTAATATGAGCGGAGATAGGTTTCCACCAGAAACACTAGGATCATTAGCGCTACGACAAATACACTCTGCGCTACTCTTAACACAACTAAGGACCACAGGAGGCGTCACGAACTGTTCCCACAACATGCATGTGCGTGGGAACTAACAATGTCCTGCATCCTAATAAGAATATATTGTATGGAGTATTCCGTTACGTGGAAGTTTCTTTGCTATATTTACTGAGAAAAATATTTGTCCTGCATTTTATCATATTCATAATGAAAATAGTAAATACATGTAAATAATTTCCTTTTAAACATCTCATTATTGAATTTGAAATAAGATATTTTCACAAATTATGTTAAATATCGACTATTCTATGCATTATTACATCTGCAATGTTCCATTATTTTGGAAAAATAAATTTTTTGCCTCAGTTCCAAATGTTTTTGGAACGATTCTTGATAATAATAAAGCAAGTGATTGCAACTTTTATGATACATATAGTTTTTCTAATAAACAAAGGCCTCATAGTAAAATATGGGTCTATATTAAATTTTGAAATCAACATAGTAAACAAGATTTACAGGCAACCCCAATACCGCGAATTGCTGCCCTGAATCAATACTTTTCGTGGTATCATCTTAATCATAATGTGGGTCAGTAACTACACGTTTAGCTGAAGGTACCGCGTGTATGACAACAAGGTGGTTCGGTGGCAGATTATCGACTGCATACTTTTCTGCAGTCAGCATATCGAACAAGAAGGTTCTACCGCCTGCAAATCTCCCGGATGTTTCGCAGGGGAAGATCATGTCGGCCTGCAAAATATAATTTGCTAACGTGTGGCGTTCTTTGCATGATTTCAGTAAATCTTGAATTGATTATTTTTTCAAATCTCTAGTATGTAATACTGGAATGGTGGAAACCATATTATTGATTAGCAATTGTCTGATATTAACTTTTTTGAAAACAATTCTCATTAGAAGTATGCTCTTTTAGCTTCAAAATTGAATGTTCTAGACTTGATAAATTCTTATATACCAGGATGGACAGGTAGGTAAGTCTTAAGAGCAATTCAGTTATAAGGACGCTACAGGCATTGGCATACGCACTTCCGAGGAATGGAACGGACGTGTTACTTCACGTACCAAAAGAAAAATGAATTCAGGGAAGTTAAAAAGGCATGGAAAACTTATTTATTTATTAGGAAAACAACAAGCTGATGCCTATCAGAACAAAACAAAGACTTTAATATAATTTTCTCAAGGTAGAAATTTAGTAGTTTATTCTCTCACATTGAATCAATCTAGAACGTATACCCGTTTTTGTCATATTGTCGATATCTATCTCGTTATCTTCTTGTAAGTACTTGTTATAGGTAGCACAAGATCCCCGTACAGGAGACTTTAACATAGAATTTGTTCTGGGCTTGTTTCAGAATAAAAAAAATATTGTAGTGCATACAACTTCTAAGTGAGATAATTTTTATACTAATAGCTACGGTTAAGTCTGTACAATCAACTTCATTATTAAATATTTTCGAAAGAAATATAATATCGTTAATAGTTCTCCTCTTTTCCAAGGTTGATGAGTTTTTGATCAAAGTTTTCTGCCAGTAGCGACGACGAATCAAATTTTGGATAAAAACCAGTTTGTTTGAACGCTAAGAATCTCAAAAATTTTGACTGAATGATCTCAATTGTCTTAGCATATTTACTGCATTGTGGATTCCATATTATAGATGCATATTCCAATTTCGATCTGACATAGTTAAAATACAGCAACTTGAGAACCTGTGGATTATTAAAGTCTTTTCCTAATCTCATGATTAATCCTAAGTTTCTATATGCTTCATTTGTTATGGTCAGAATATGCGTGTTAAATGTGCATCAAAGATTATACCCAGATCTTTTACTGAATTAGCATTGTTGAATTGAACACCGTTAATTGTGTATGTGTACGTATATTTATTTTTAAGTTTAGTGAAGGAGACAGTTTTGCATTTATTAACATTTATGACAATATTATTTTCCTTACACCACTTAGCAACGTTGTTTAGGTCACTCTGAAGTTTACTACGGTCTTCAATACAGAATATTTGCAAATATATTTTTAGGTCATCAGCAAATAGGAGTTTTTTTAGAGTTTATAGTACAATCTGATAAGTCGTTAATGAATATTAGAAATAGAAGACTTTATACATCCCAATGTGTAGCAGAACTTGAAATTGATTTCATAGTAAATGCCAGTGAAAATAATGATGTCCTACCTATGCAACATTAGTAGTCCTGGAAACACACTCATCATTTCAGATATTCTGATTGAGCTTTCGTTGTTTATCCCTTAAGCAACAGATGTGTAAATTCTTACGTAGATGTTACTTCAAACCCAAACCGTGGTCGACTTAAAGAAACAATTATAGTTGATCATATATTCGAATAATTTCTCAGGGTACCTTATATCAAACCGTACCCGCCATCAAGTTCATTACACCAAAGATGTATATATTAGAGTAAACATTGTTTTTCAAATGTCTTTCACCATTTCAGCCGAATATACAGCAGAAACCACGACAGAAGAAGTGCTTGTGGATGATTCAGTTACCAGGTGGTTGGTACAATGCAGAGCAGGATGTCTACCAGCTTGTACCGAAATCGAGTATGAAGTGACGAAAAGTAAAGCAAATGAAATGTTAGTTGACAAGATAAGATAAAATGAATTTTATTGACGGTAACAGCACTATGGCTTACGCATGTCCTGGAAAAGTTAGTTGATGGCTTGCATGCTATTAATTAAGGACGTATGTACTAGAGTAAGAAAATATAAGATTATTTTGTAAATATTGAGATATAATACATTTAAATACACGTTTTTCTCAAGTAGTTTGCACATTTTACTTTTAATGGCTCAGAGGTTATGGTAATTTTAAGGCCATGCCACACCATGCCAAGCACAGTGATAAAACATCAACCTGTATATTTATGGTAAATATTATAATTCAGCTTTGATTTATTCTAAAGACTTAAAAGGGGTTCAACTGTTGATTGTCAACAAGAAGATGCCATAATAGATGGCCATGAAGAAACGGTGTGGGTACAGCTGAAGGTCGTTTAGCGTTCTACTTCCACTTATGAAAGAACTGTTTCTTAAAGACACCGGCTTTAACATAAACTTTTGCTTCCATTCAATACATATTTATGCTCATCTCTCCATGTGCATTCACTTGTTTGGAGGCTATGTTTCCACTTACAAACCTTCACTTTATAGAGATATCTACAAATATGCTGCGATTTTAAAACAAGAATTTCATAAGTAGTTTGCTAAAACTTGAATTGCTACACACGTATTCTGATGCTTTGAGGTTACTGGATTTGAAAGCGGGTCAGGAGCGTATACCGGTAATTGAATCCGAAGCGTCTGCGACAGTGACAATATTAATAACTAAGTTTGCAAAACACCAGTATTATTCTAAACATAAATGCGGACCCCATTAAATGATTCTTTTTCAGTATAAAGATGGAAAAGTGATTTTCAGTTAGATCAAAATTAAAATGGAACACTTCCTTTTCTTCAATTTGGTTTCGGTACAACTAAGAAGAGTGTCCTCGAAATAAGAAGAAGCGTAACGTACAATTTGTCTGTTGTCAAATATGGCATACAGATTTATAGGTTCTACATTGAATGATATTTGTGTTCTCGATCTGTTCGTCATATGTCTAAAACATTTATTGAAAGGACAGCTCTTCATATAGGCTTGGGGCTTCAGCTCCTCTCGACATTTGCACTGCAAAGAGAACGTTGTCTGTGCAGTCCTCGTTTGTAAAACTATTTCTTGTTAAAGTAAACTACACGATTAACGTATAAAGGGCATAAAAGAAGTTGTAATGGGAAGAAAAATTAAAAGAAAAAAGAATAACAACGAAAAGTGATTAGAGTACTGACTAATAGCAATATTATTGCTCTTTCTATCACCGATGATAGCGTTTTCGGACGATGGATTTTTCCTTCTTATATGTTCAAATCATTGCTGGGTTAAACGCGCAATAAATATTACAAGAAAATTAGAATTCAATTTTGCTAAAATATGTTTACATACATGACAAAAATGATGAACGTCATATCTACGTTATAATATTCTCTAATATAATAATAACATGGATTAACACAGCAATGAACATTTAAAGCATAACGTTTCAATTCTATAAACTGCTTCTATTATTTGTATTATTGTCGTATCTGTTAATTCTGTTCTCGGAGAGTTATTTTTAGTTGTTTGTCATAGTAGAAATAGAATTCAATTTGGATTTTGACTTTGAATTTATTTTAAGGCCTTTAGACATCTGAGGCTCAGGCCGGAATACATTGGGGAGATTGTGGAAGGTAGACGGCGAAGGTCTATTTTATAGGTACCAATTCCGCATTTCCCCGGCGTGACTAAGGAAAGCCCAGGAAAATCTTTTATCAGAATAATAGAATTGAACGTTTCCAAGCACAAAGGAAATGAAGCGTACAGGTAAGAAAGGGAAATGCGAGCCTTTTCTTAAAAATAAATTGAGTTTGCACTCTTACAATATACTACAAAATGATAGCTAACCGTTCGGAAAGTTTCAATTTAAAAGCTCGTAAAATCACTAAGTTATAGCGGTTTTAAGAATATGAAATACATGGTAGTAAATGGAAAAGTTTGACATTAAAATATGGTTTAAAAAAATTAAATTACATGCACATCCCCCTTTCTTTCCATGTACGCTTCAAATGTGTTTTAGTCGCTGATCCTGTATTATAGAATTTACATCATACCAGGGTGTGTCATATGTTCGTGGCGCTGGGTGGCCCCGCCCACTCGATGCCGGAAAACCATGTGCAACGTGTAGAACAGGTGAAGGTGGTGGTGGCAGGAAGCATGTCACGTGTCTGTCTGATCACAGCGCTATCGGTGTGTGGGAGGAACTACGCGTTGAATACACAGTTGGCAGAACAATGGCTGAGGAGAAACTTGTGTGTCGTGTGCTTCTGCGCCATTACTAAAAAAAAGGGGTTGAATGCAGCAGCAGCAGCCAAGGAAATTTGTGCCGTAGAAGGTGAAGGTACTGTCCACGCGTCCACAGCTAGAAAGTGGTTTCAACGTTTTCGGTCTGGTGATACCAGTCTCGATGACAAGCCAAACAGTAGACGCCCTGTGACGACCGGATATCGATGCCCTCCTGAACGCTGTTGAAGGAAACCCAGGAACCAGTACCCGTCAACTGGCAGATGAGGTCCAGACATCGCAAACCAGTGTCGTTCGTCATCTACATCAACTTGGGTTTCGCTCCAGGCAACCGAGAATGGTTCCCCATGATTTGACTCCATCTCAAGCTCAACAACGTGTGACCCTGTGTGAAGAACTGCTTCGAAACCCAACTGACGACAGATCAGGGGCGGCGGGTCATCACGAATGATGAAAAGTGATCTTTCTTCGCTATCCTGACACCGGGAAACAATGGCTTCGACCAGATACCGAGGCGCACCCAGTGGTTCAAAGAGGGCGGTTTGAAGAAATGACAATTGTGGTGGAATTTCGAAGGTCCGGTGCACTGGAAGCTCGTTTCATAGACGGGACATTGTATGCTGAACAGCTGCAACGAGTATACGACATTGTGCACCGTCGTTATCCAGTACTGGTGAACCGAAAGCCTCTGCTACTCCAATTTGACAACGCTCCATGCCACAGGTCAAGAAGAGTTCGCCAGCACATTGCGGACATGGATGGCGTGGACATTTTACCATACAGGCCCTACAATCCCGACCTTGCGCCATCTGATTTTCATGTTTCGTTCCACGGCACACTTCCTGCGGGGCAGACAATTCCATACCGTGGATGATGTGACAACTGGCATTACTGAGTTCTTTGCTTCAAAGCCTGCAGCCTGGTATCGTCAGGGGCTTGTGTTACTGGTGGAACGTTGGAGGACTGTACAGTGTGATGAGATGTACTTCGCCGAATAGACTTCTGTGGTACAGGGGGAGGCGGGTGCTGCACATTATCCATGAAAACGCTACGAACATATGACTTACCCTGGTAAAAGAAACTAATGCATAATACATAAAATGTTTAGACCACCGCATCGAAAGCACAATAATGTTCCAAATTAAAGCGTGGAGAATGGAAATGAAAACATACTGAAATTATTCATAACATTTCTTGAAAGCGTGTAAGCAAATCTACTAAAATGTTGGTATATACTACATAAAGTACTTCAAAATGTCATAGATTGCCTAACGTATAATTCTATTTCAAATCGTCACAGCTCACAACCCGACTATTACCGATCAGTTGAAGCTTAAAGGTAGAAAAATTCGTCATTTTTTTATTTCGATAACACATCTTCAAATTGCAATACTTCTGCCCCTAAGTATGTAACAGGCCTATGTATATACAATCAGTGAAGTCAAGGTCATCTGACGCCACCTTGGACCTAGAATATATATCGTCTTGCAAAAATTCACAAAGAAAATGTACCACTGAGACCAATAGTCAGTTCATTAATATCTCCAACTTATAAATTGGCGAGATATTTAGCAACGCTTCCGAAGCCATATGTGGGAAGAAATATACATCATGTGAGAAATTCATATGAGTTTTTGAAGATACTAAAATATATAACAATAAAACCGAGATACCTGGTATCTCTTAGTAAGCTTCGACGTCACAGCATTATTCACTAATGTGCAACTACAAGATACGCTTCAAGAATTAAGAACAATATTCCCAATGAAACCTATTCAAGTTTCTGAACATGTGCTGACGTCCACATTTTTCATGTACAGCAAGAAGTTTTGTGAACAAAAGGATGGGGTCGCGAATGGATCACCAACATCTCTTGTGATCGCGAATTTTTACGTGGAGAGGTTTAAAAATAGCTCTAGGATCAACGAAACAGATATTCAGCCATGGTATCGGTATGTGGAAGATACCTTTGTTGTCTGATCACACAGGATGGAAGAACTTTAAAGATTTCTTCAAAATTTAAATATTATGCACGAAAAAATTAAATTCCCGATAGAATTGGAAAAGGATGAACAATTCCCGTTTTTAGACATTTTGATTTGTAAAATGCAAATAGAAAATTAGACTATAAAGGTTACAGGAAGCCAACGCTCAATCAGGCGTTTTTAAATGCAGAGGATACCATCATCCAGCATGGAAACAGACAGTACATAAATACTTTCAAAATGTGTTGAAAATCTTTAGGCCTATAATTACGTAAGCTGTATCGTACTTCTGTTAGACTAAAAGTACTCTAATAAATTTTAGTAACTTTTGTGGCACAAGTTCAGTGGCTATAACTCCGACATCATGACAGATAGGTAAAATCTGACTAGTTAGATTACCTCTTTAGAACATTCTCGTGTTATTTGATATGTCACACGACCCACTTGTCATTTGAAGTATGTGACCTCCATCCAATATGGCGGCTTTCAAGATGGTGGCTCCATTGGTAATGTACACACAAATGTAATATCTACACCCATTTCACAATAAGTTATTCCATTTTCTTGCTAGTTTGTGAAATACAAGCGTCAATTATGAAGATTATACAAGGAAAACAGTATCTTGAGCGCCATTTAGGAAAACGGGGCATAACTCGGACCGAATTCGTCGGCTTTGAATTCTGCACATCGTGGACTAATGGAGTCCATCCAAAAGCTTTCTGCGTAGACCGATGCAAGGTTCATTGTAAATTCCGATAGACTACTGGTACAATTTGGAATCCCGAAAAAACTTGTTCAGCTAGTAAGGACATGTCTCAGCGACCCCATAAGCAGAACAGACGTAGGTAATAATATATCAGATAATTTCAAAGTGCACCACGGATTGAAACAGGGTGATGCTTTGTCACCAGTACTGTTGAACTTTGCGTTAGGATATGCGATTGTAAAGATAATAAGGACAAAAATGGACTTACGTTGAATAGCGCAAATATGCTGTTAAATATACGCGGATGATGTAAATTTAATAAGGTACGATAGAGATGCACTACAAAATAATACCGGTGTTTTAGTGGTAGCTTGCGATGCCATAGGTCTGCAGGTTTACGTAGAGAAAGCAAAACACATGATAACAAACCGAAACACAGGGGATGAAGAAAATAGATATATAACAATTAAGAATAAGATCGTATATGGAGGAAGTAAATTTAAATTCGTGGTATTATATGTAACTTGCGACAACGAGGCAACGGAAGAAATAAAAGCTGCTTAGCAACGGGCAATGGATGTTTCTGTTAAGTTCAGAAACTTCTATCCTCGCGATTAATATCAAGAAATCTAAAAAAATATATAGAAAGATTAGTCTTCCCGTAATGGCTTACGGCTGCGAAATTCGAATACCACCCTGGCAATTGACATAAATTATGTGTGTTTGAAAATAAGCTTCAAAGAAAGATGTACGGGCCGAAACGGGACGAGCTGACCGGAGAATGTAGAAGACTACATAATGAAGAATTCCACAGACTGTATGATTCAGTCGACATTATATGAATAATTAAATCACGACGGTTAAAATGGCCAGGCCAGGTAACTCGGATGGGAAAAATATATTATATTCCATCTTGGTTGGTAAGCCAGAGTGAACGAGGCTGTTGAGAACACCTAGACGTCTTTAGGACGAGAGTATTAGAAAATATCTTCGAGAGGTAGATGTTCAAAATAAAAGCTGGCTTGATATTCCTTGCTAAGGCGAACACTTGTTTCTCCGGCGATGAACTTGCAAGTTTCACATGCCATAGTAATTTATTTAAGAGAAAACACGCCGCGACCACGTGGCCCTAATGAAACCAGTGCCATAGTAGTGAGATTACATGATATTTGAACACCATCTTTATCACAAATCACGTCTATAAATGTTAATCTTTGAACGCCTACATTAATAATAATACACAGGTCAAACAGGTTTTGCGAATTACATAAATTGTATCATAGAGCAAATCAGAGCACTTGGAGTCGTGATGAGTGCCAGATGTGTGCCTGTGTCAATTCACAGCAATCAATGAACAACAAAAATGCCAAAAATACATTTTAAAATTTCGCTCTGGATGCACGAACCTCAAACAAGTCTATTTGTTTTCCCAACTAAAACTATTATTTGATTTCCGACTATTAATATTTGCAGACAACATAAATGTGTCAACGCACACGAATAGACACCTAGACTGTCACAATATACTTAGAAACATATTACCGATAATATATCCTACAGCAAGGCGTGCAATTCTTATACTGCAACTCAAATGAGCTGCTGAAGTGCTTGTAGACTTGGACAATTCGCAATTATTTGTTTCGGCAAAGACCCGGCAGGCTCTACACACAGGTTAAATCAGGGAAAAATGAAGGCCATCAAATTCTTCTGATGTCATGTGTCTCCAAATATTCGGCCACACTCCTAGTATGATGTGAACTAACATAATTACCAACTAGCCTGAATTGTGGTTTATACGCTCGTGCAAATATACTGCTTATAAGTCAAAGATGGCCTGCACATATGTCTCTGCAATTATAGTCCTCTTGATGTGGACCAGAATTATCGGCTCTCCACTATGATTAATGCCCAAAACAATACGGAACCTCCCTGCCGATGATGACGTTCCATGCCAATTTTTGCGTTAAATCGATGGATCCGTGTCCTGCACACACAAGTGATGTTCTTATCGGGGTGCAGCGGGATGCGTAATTCACCCGTGATAAGGCATTGGGCATATTACTCCCGTGGCCTATTTTGATGTATTTTTGCCTATTACGAGTATAAACCAAATGTGGTGTTGATGAAGTGGTGGTACCATGTAGGGTCTATTTGCTTATAAACATTTGCTAATAGTAAAAACGATTGTGCAACATTTGTGATGACACACTCACACCTATGACTCCTCTCACCTCTCTGCATATCTTTGTTGCAATAATAGTACGATGGCTTCATGCTTGAAGTCGAATGAATTGATCGTATGCATCTGTCGTTGTGAGAGGTCTATCCGATATCTTCCAAGTCTCACACGTATGACACGGCACTAGGATTGCAGCGTACAATATGGGCTACGATCTTGTTGTGTTAGACCTTGCTGATTTAACATGAGGATTGATACACGATCTGCTACTCCCAGCATGTTTCGTAGCAAAACTGTAATAACATACGTCACTACTAAGGACTCACGACTATGGAATGTATCTCCTCTTTGACTCCCCATGCTGCAGTCTCTCTGGGTATTGTATACTATCGGATGCTCAATGTTACAAAACGCCTCTGGCAAAGAATATGTGCCAGGATCTTAATGGGTTGGAAGTACTATGAGCACTGTGGCAAACATTTTACAACTATGCTTGACTGATGGTAATGTGCTGTGACTATTTCAAAAACCTTTTTTTAGCAGTGTGGGGGTCTCTTATCGATATCTTTGCGTTAGAAAGTTTCCTGTTATATAACTACTTCTCCATTCGTATTATGAAACTTTAATTTGAAGTGATATATACTACTATTTGCAACTACCTATTACGAATGAGAAATGTTTCATTAACGCATTTGGAGTATATATATCGTAATATTGTCTTTCAGGCGAGTTGGATACAAACTCAATGTAAAAATCGTCAACAAGTTACTCAGAGGCTACGAAAGAAGAGAACAAACTCCAGCGTATGGATGGTCAGATTTTTTAGGTGAGGCAATAAAGAAAATCATTGTTACATGTTCTTTCTTCAATTGTTATATAGTCATAGAGAATATACAGCAACACACCAATTTAATTCAATAATATCTTATCTGTATTTATTTTAAACACTTATATCGAACAACAATTTTCCAACACTCTCATCTATAACCTTTCACAAACGGTTTCAGATTTTATCTGCTTCAGTACGTTAAACAATTTTGCAGGTGTAATTGATCGGGAAAAATTATCGATGAATGGTTTAATCTGTGTGATTCATGTTCCGTGTTGCCACTGCTCAAAACTGTTAGCAATACTTGTCTTGTCTTAAGTTCGGTATCTATAATTCGTTGATTTATAATGTACATATAAATTCAATCGTTTCAAACTTCTTCAAGCGAATCAGCTATAACGGTTTAAACAGTGGTTCTTATTCATTCTCTATCTTGCAACTATGCAAACCATTTTCAAATACTATTGACAAATGGTTGTTGATTTCTAATTTTGAAGTAGAATTACCGCTGAGCAACTGATGAATTATGGTTTGAAAGTGATAACAACAATAGTATTTCATACGAGCACGAAGCCAAGAAACTCATCAGCGTAAATTTGAAGCAGTACAGTCCAAGTTCCTTGGAGTTGAGGTTCTATACAGACGCAATTTTACTCTCATTTTGATACCTATCAACCGTTATTGACAAATTATGATCATTTTAAACTTCATGAGTTATGGAAAATAAATAAAGTGATATTCCTTCGCAAAATATTAAATAATTAAGCTAATGATGCAACAAATTAAGGTTCATGAACAGGGTACTACATTCCCACGGAAAAAGCGCGGTTTTGTTGTAGAGAACGTAAAACATATGTACGTTGAAAATGATATTTTAAATGGATGTGCGCAGCCTCTAAAGTTATAACGAATCACAATACTGATATAAATATATTTAACAAGCAAAATACAGGAATTTTTATAAACATATTGTGTTGAATATAAGATAACAAGTAAATATTTTATAGCAACCGGAACTATACCTTAAAATTTGAATGAAATTTGTATTCGTCATTAGAAAGCTCTGCATCATACCAAATTGTGTCTTGATTCTGATATTTAATGACAATTTTATTTATGCTGCTTGCTTGAACACATTATGAAACTTTTGTGTTATATTTGTGTTAAAACATTCTATTGTATTCTTTTCACTTAGCTTGTAAATCAGTGTCTTAGTTAATACAAATAAATAGTGAATGCCGTTTTCAATTCCATGGTACTTATGTAAATATGGCCGGAAATGACTATATTAAGTAACACCGTTCAGTACCGGTATTTAGTTATATGATATCAAGGTATGTAAAAATCAAATTTAGATAACTGTGGCACGGATTGCGTGAATGTTGCAGGAACGTACTATTAAACCCTAAATGGTCAACAGGGTTCATGTGTGTTGATAATTGTGTTTGCGGACGTGTGGAGCTAAACAAAGACAGCACACTGAGTACGTTCTCGAAGCCTGACAAGCATCTCACGCCAAAAGAGGACACTGTTTTATTTAGTTTCTGCATTACTTATTGTATTAAACTTATTTTATGTTTGTTATTTTCAAAAATTCATATGAATTATTTAGGTTCAGTCACACCTGATCCACATATGAATACATTAGTTTCGTACTTCCAACATCCAACTTATCATGCATATAATTGTATTATTTGGTGAATAGTGGACCATTGTTTTTGATAGTACATTTACTTCTTATATCTGGAATGCTGACATTATGACCATGCTAAAGTTAGTCTACTATAACGAACCAAAATTATCCTTTCTTACAACAGTGTCTAACATGTTCCATAGGCGGTCTTATTTATAATGCAAATGATTTCGTTGGCGTTTCCTGAAATATGCATAAATGATGCGCAAATTAAAAGGATAATTTTATATACAACTAATATAACATGTAAAAAACGGAGTGTGGATAAAGAAATACAGTAAAAATAAGTGGACTGGAGAACATTTTAAATGTATTTCGTATGCTACTTGAGAATATTCCCACTTAAGGGGATTGTTGTCGTTTTTTATTTTCTGCTAATATTGTATTAATGTTATTGATCATTGTTCCAAATATAAAAAGAGATCACCTTTGTTTTCTTGACAGTGACTTTTGTAAAATATACACACATTAATTATAAAATAATTAGCAATTAATTATGCAAATTATCAACATGGAGTTACACATTTTGAAGCCCGGAATTAACATCCAACGGAAACATATGCTTCCTTCAACTGTATTCTACGAAACTTCACAAAACCTTCAGCTTTCTGGATAATATAATATAATTTATTATATATAAATACAGTGAAACCTCTAGTAACGGACACCTCTATAAAGCTGACACCTCCCGTAACGGACATATTTTGTAATCCCCGACCATCGCTATAAGAAGAAACGTATTGGTAAACCTCTCTAAAGCGGACACTCTGTATTGCGGACACGGATAGTGTTTTCTGTTATTTATAGACAATATTTACCTCCCTATAACGGACACTTTCATAGTGATTTAAGGATAAACCGCGGATTGTCAATATGCCGACTGTCATCTAGAATGTTTGAACAAATTGCCTTCCACAGTTCGTAATTACAGTACAATAAACATTTTCAATGCTGATGGAACTGGACATTTTTTCGTGCACTTCTGGCCAAACAATATGCTTCAACGGAGAAACGTACTCCAATCGGATGTTAAAATAGCCAAAAGCGAAGAGGAAATGGAAGAGAAGAAATCGTGTGAAGTGAAAAATTCCACAAAAACAGTCAATTTATCATTTTTTTTAGCATTTCTACATCTCTCTCTTTCTCTCTCCATGAAAAGTCACAAACATACGGAAGATGTAATATGCAGTGGTTACCGAAAAGTGCAAAAAAAATATAAAACGTTATTTGTTAAAAGGGACTATATCAGAACGCCCACTGGTCAGATAACCCACTTCTGAAAGTGGTCAGAACGCCCACGGAAACGGTCAGATCGCCCATCAAAATAGGAAAACATGCAAATTCAGAAATGGTCAGAGCACCCACTGGTCAGAACGCCCACTCGTAAAAATGGCAACAACGTTCACCAAAATGGTCAGAAAGCCCAAATGCATAATCGGTCAGAACGCCCGCTGGTCAGATCGCCCACTCGTATAAATGGTCAGAACGCCCACTGGTCAGATCGCCCACTTCTGAAAATGGTCAGAACGCCCACAGAAACGGTCAGAACGACCACTTTAAAAATGGTCAGAACGCCCACCAAAATGATCAGGATCCCCACAGGTTAGAAAATACAAACCCTAGCAAGGTACACGGTTAATACTTTATTTTTTTGCAGTTTAATACTTATATTAAATCGATACTGAACAAACAATGAAAAAAAACTCGGGAAAACGTTCACAAAGTCTACCGGTCAGAACGCCCACTCTTAAACAAGTGAGTCGGAGTCGGGTCGGGGGCTGTGCACATAAGCTACAGCAGCGAGTATAATATTTATATGATAATGTTGCGTTTGTGTGTTTCTTTTCCTAAGTATAATTATCTGCTATGTGTTATTATGTTGTTATATTATTAAGTGTAATATATCGCCTTAGATAAACGCATCAGAAGCGAAATCCATATCATAGTAGAAAAGGAAAATTGAAAACACGTCACATTAAAGCAAAATGAACTAAATAAAATATTCCTTGAAATATAATTTAAAATTCAAGCTGTTTTCAACGTGCAAATGAAAACATGATAAATGTAGTTAATTTCATTCTATTAGCTTTTAAGTACAATTTTTATTTAATTAACTTGGAAAGGCACATATCAAGCGTAATTTAAGGAACCATTATCATATTCAGCCGTTTTCTATCCACTGCTGGATAAAGGTATCCCCCTTTTCTTTCCACGTATCTTGCTCAGCTGCAATCATCATGAATGTAGCTCCTGAAAAACTTTTAATTTTATCTAACCATCTTGCATTTGGACGTCGTCTCGGTCGTTTTTTTCCTCTGGTAATCCAGTGTAATACATTAGTCGTCCATAGTTGTTCCTATCATGCATCTTATCATAATTCTTTCTGTGAGTCTTTATTTTTGAGTCGTTTGTGCATTCAATGTCCAAGTTTCACAGCCGTATATCATCACAGGTAAGAGACATTGCTTATAAACTTTACTCTTAAGACACATTGGTAGTTTTGTTTTGAAAATAAAATGCGTTCTTCCAAACGAGCTCCACGCCATTTGCATTTTCTATTTATTTCATCCATCAACTTAGCATACGTTGATTTGATCTGCTCTGAGTAAACATATTCATTAACTATGCCTATTGTCTCTCCGTGAATCAATATTTCCTTCTTTGCAGCATGTTGATTGTACATTACTTTTATTTTACTTAAATTCATTTTAAGACTTATTTTCGAGTTTCGGTGGGCGTTCTGACCGGTAGGAACTCTGACCATTTCTGAATTAGCGTGTTTTGTCGTTCTGGTGGGCGATCTGACCGTTTCTGTGGGCGTTCTGGCCATTTTCAGAAGTGGGCGATCTGACCGTTTCTGTGGGCGTTCTGACCATTTTCAGAAGTGGGCGATCTGACCAGTGGGTGTCTGACGTAGACCCAACGTTGTTGCCATTTTTACGAGTGGGCGTTCTGACCGGTGGTCGCTCTGACCATTTCTGGATTTGCGTGTTTAGCCGTTTCTGTGGGCGATCTGACCGTTTCTGTGGGCGTTCTGACCATTTTCAGAAGTGAGCGATCTGACCAGTGGGCGTTCTGACATAGACCCGTTAATATTTTTGATAATTTTCTTTTTTGAATTACTGAACTGATAATTTGTTTTTCATTTAGAACTATTTTCTACAACTTTAACCGTATGAACTTAACAAGGTACATGAAAAACTTACGTATGCTGTAATTATTGTTCATTCTCCCCATTTATACCCAATACGCTGGCACCACCCTAAGGGTGACGGATTTTTCCATGAACTGCTAGCAGGTTTGACAGTGTTGACATAAGGACAATTTTGTTTCAAGTTCTGTAAGGGATGACAGGAGATTGATAATTTATTACTTCATGGTTGACTTTTCCCGCCCCCTCCCTGTTCTACAAGGTCGCGCCAAATCAGAGGGAACGCTGGCCAAACCAAGCTCCTTGTTGTATTTTAGAAAGATTTGAGGATTTTCTTTTCGTAACTTCACTCTTTACCGTTCACATAGTTTTTGGTCACAAGTTTCACAACTGACAAGTGTGGTACTTGGTAGATGTTGAGTTCTGCATTTCTATGGGCATAGAAAGGGCATTCAGAACAACGTAGCTACAAATAAAATGAAAATAACACTTTGTTGAAAACCTTTCTAACCTCATGAGTCATGACATTATATGTTGTTTATTTATTGCCTTATTTTCCATGGTGTAGAAGCCAGAAACACCTTTTTTCCATTTAACTAAATATGATAGAAAAACGAGAGGAATAGGATGCAATACTATTCTAGATTACGCCAAAGGTTTGTCGAGTCAAGAAAAAGTAGAGTTCCAGTGCTCGAAGAATCAATTAGCCTTGTGATCATGGGCGTAGCCAGGGAGGTCGAGGGGGTCCGGACCCAATCCGAAATTCCGATTTCTATGTAAAATTAGTATATTTTTAGGGCAATTATGTACATTTTGCATATTACATATAAACCCTGGATCCAGAAAAAACTAGTGGACTACCTCCGAAACGAAATTCAGAATACGCGCCCGCTTGTGGTGTATGTCTTTTCTGTAATCTCCACTAGCAGCTCATGTGTTTCGAATTATGTACCAATACGTCATTTTTGCGTAGCGAATTAATAACAACCATAATAATATAAAATGCGCTTAAATATTTTAGATGACATCACTTGTGCTTAATTTGTTTCCCTTCCTCCAAATCAGGGACTTGTGGCTTCTGGTTCTATTCTTGTCGAGAATGATAATTTTTGAAAAGCATTCGCGGGCAATACGTATGATATGATACTATTTTCATAAGGGGTTTTCACCCTAAAAATGTGTTACTCTCTAAAGCCCTGTTTGTGAACTGTGTTGTTTTTGAACCCCTGGAAAAGTCTAAGTCGAGATTGTATGCCTCTGGATTCTACTCCAAAACCTCCCGAATATGCGGCCACTTCTCAACAATTGAGCTCCGGCCGCATGGTATTTGCATTTTATATTTGACAACATACTTTATATAATAGCAAAAGTATGCTCAATTTCAAAACTGAACTTGTAAGTATGGGAGCGCTTATTTTCGAGTGTGAGTGTGGCCCCCTAAATTTTCCTAGCTCCATATCAATACTTTGCATACATGTATGGAAATTAAAGGTCAAACATATACTTCGTAAAACTTTAATAATTTTCTAAATCCAAACCTATTACAATTAAGCTCTTTCAACAGTGAACAAGAAAAAATAAAATCGTCACGGATAGAACTCGTGTATTGGTTATGACCTTTCTTCCCTGAAAGAAGTTAGAATTCTCTAGACTTGAATTTGTAGAACATTGAAATTTTGTGCAAGGATAAAAGTACATTAGACATATACGGAGATAGTGCTGCCATTTTTGTTGGAGATCTTTGTTTTACATTAACCTTAAATATATATTATTGGTGCAACTGTGTATTTTTATAGAGTATATCGCATTCCATTATTTTCGAATCGAACATAACTTATAAAACAAAAAATCAGCGCTTTATACATAGTTTTAGAAGAACTTTCCAATAGCAAATTGCAGAAAAGATGTCCTAGACGACCCCTTACGAAGTTTCAAATCCATTTATAAGTTTCTTGTACCAGAAGTATTACAAAATAATATTCAAAGGTAAATTGAGGACCTGAATTGCAAAACATCCCAAGTCCACCGGAGTATATTTTATTTCAGGAGGAACAAAAACAGTCTAAGGTTTTGGTATGTTATTCTGTTCAGTTGAAATTATTTTACATTAAAAAAGGTTTTTGAGTTGGGATTAGGAAGTAATATTTATGGAAGTGGATAGCCCTCGGAACATAAATACCGACGAACAGAAAAATTGCAAATACGAAAAAAAGTGAACTTGAGATGTTTTGCAATTCAAGTCTTCAGTTAACGTTTTGTGATAATAGAAGGGAATTGCTAAACATATGGAAAAAGCAGTAAAAGGATTGGCGAACTACTCTTTCTGTATAAGATTTTCAACATTAAAACATGTTTTTCTCGAAAAACCGTTTTTGTGACATTCCTTGTTTTTCCTCTTACCATTCAAATGAGATATGTTTGCGTCACCTGAAGATAATTTCTTTCCCTTATTTAACTTCCATAAATTACTAGTCTACCTTCGCCATCAACTGAACTTGTTTGTTCATTAAAAAGCGCAGTTATCACAGTAAAAATCTCTGGGATCATTAAGTCGATTCCTGAATGGGACAAACAATTGATAGACCTACCTACCAATTATTTTCTCTTGTTATTTTTCGCCAAAATAGTACTGACTGTTGTATATTTTGAACTCAATAGAGAATTTTCACTTCACCAGTGCTGCTGGTTTGACAGCGAAAACGAACTCGGGCTACATTTTCTCTGGTAATAGTCTGTGAAGTCCCTTGACTATTCTTCGCGAGGAAGGGAACAGTGGCGTAGGTAAGGGAGGATATGGGGGATATATCCCTCCCTTGACTCCAACTTTATGAACTTGGAAGGAAAGTATTTCAACAAGAAAAGAATGAAGTTATGTTTGGAAACATATAATTGTTAGTTAAAATATACAATTAATTGTAAGGGAGGTAACAGCACTATAGATTACGACCGTCCCGATATAATTGTAACTTTATTCATAAACAGACAAGGGTCGTATTGTACATTCTGCGTTGTAGTTTCACATTTAGATAGATGTGGATAATAACCATTAGGACAGCCAATAATACAAAAATTCTTTGACAATAATATCGATAGCGCCGGTAAAAAAAAAAAAAAAAAAGACGATTTCTAGACAGTAATGAAGAATGTAGTAATTCATGTACTGATAGTCCCACCCCAACGAGGGTAGAACGGAGAAAATTTTGAACATAAAACATTTAAAATCTATGGTTGAAGCAGTTACTTTCTACGTAAAGAAATAACTTTAACAGATGTCCTCGTTACATTACATATGAATTATAAATTAAAATTACACATATTGGAAAGTTTCGGTTGTAAGATCTAATGTGATCTTTCAGATCATAAGGGAGAAGATAAAATTTTGGTTAACTTTGAGACCGAGAAGTACGAGCTAGACATATGAGCGATACAAGAAGTTCGGTGGGAGGGTCAAGATAGCATCCCACAGGGCAAGTACACTTCCTACTACGGGGGCACACAGTCTCACGATTTCGGAACAGGATTCCTCATTAAGAACAGTATCCTTCAGGTGGTTCAGAAAATAGAGTTCGTAAAAAAAAGCTATCGTACGTTACGATACGTACTCGATGGGGCAACACGGTTTTATTAAACGTCTATGCTCCGACCGAGGAGGCTACTGATAACGACAAAGATATATTCTACGATGAGCTAGAAAGGCTGTTTGACAGAATCCCAAAGTATAATTCGAAAATTGTGTTGGGTGATTTCAATGCAAAGGTAGGGAGGAAAGAAAAATATAGTCCTACCATAGGCAAATACAGCCTTCACGAAAAGACCAACAACAATGGAGAAAGACTGATAACTTTCGCGATTTCGAAAAACCTACTGGTAAAGAGCACATACTTTGAACACAAAGACATACACACATACATATGGGTTTATCCGGACGGTAAAACTCTCAACCAGATCGATCACGTATTAGTAGACAGACGAAGACACACCAACATAATGGATGTTAGGTCGTACAGAGGAGCGGAAGGTGACACCGACCATCAATTATTGATCACAAAAGTAAGGGAAAAGTTATGCAACGCGAACAGAGGAAGCAAGAAGCCAAAACAACTGAAATTCGAAGTGAAACGATTAAATAATCCGAGCATAAAAGCAGATTACCAATTCGAACTCTCCAATAGGTTCGAAATCCTAGCCAACTCGAGTAATAATAATAATGATACTAATAATGAAATTGATGTAAGTAAGATGTGGGAGGCAATTCGTGAAACAGTTAAGAGCGAAGCGAGGGAACGTGTAGGTGAGAAGAAACAACAGAAAAACAAACCTTGGTTTGATGAAGAGTGCCTTAAGCTTCACGAGGAACGAAAACAAGCAAGGCAACGGTGGCTAAGTAATAAAAGCAAAGCAAATATCAACCACTACAGTAACGCGAAACGAAACGCCACACTCGGGTTCAGAAACAAAAAGCGAGAATATCTGACACAGAAGATTGAGGAAAACGGGA